>JAMZAV010002530.1:0-253392 GCA_024449915.1 Sweltsa coloradensis
GTCACGTATTGGTAACCAGACGTCGCCACCGTTGGAGGTAAGGAATTTTATTATTGCTAAGCTGACTCCTGTGTATGGGTGGCTGTAGGGTAAATTTACGCGATGCAGTGTTGTTCGGCCCGAGTCGTCGACTGCATTGACATATTTCGACACGAGGTTCCTGGAGGTAGTCTGTGCTGACGGAGAGGTGGAGTCGTTAAGCTGATCGAGGTTATGCTGAAGGCTCGAGACTAGACAACGAGCTGAGTGGATATCGCCCGTTAGACAGACTTTCGCGAACGTGGTTGGGTAAACATGGTCGTAGCCGCGAACCCAGATGTTTGCAGGGCGCATCCCTATGATCATGCACTCGTCTATCTCTCTCGTCACGACGAACAGGTGTTCGAGGATGTTTTCAAGGTATCGCCAGGCACAAGTGTTGATGGCGTACTCCAGAACATTCCATCCTAGGATCTTGTCCGCGCCGTAACCTGCCGCCTTTAGACGTGTCTTCGTCATCGTAACTCTACATTCTTCTCTGGCTTTGTGTCCCAAAACAAGTTTCATCATGCTCTCGGGAAGTACCCCATCATTTGCTTGCTTTTGGTTCTCAAAGATTTCGAGAAGGTTTTCTGGGCTATATCTGAGCGTTGCGACTACTGTCAAGTGCAGGGCTGACCTGTCGCCCAGGTCTTTGCTGTTGACATCCTCTCTGCCTTCCTTTAGCATGGACCTTACACCTTGCACGTCGTTGTCCACCACAGACCTGAGAAACTTGGACTCGCATGTAAGCTTCAGGTTAAGAAAACGCAGAACAACTTTGAACTGATAACGAAACAAGTTTTCCCGCAGAAAATCCTGGTTTTTCATGTGATTCTCCGGATCTGCAAACCAAAGTGCTGTGAAGTATTCAGCAATAGTCCTGTGCAAGAAGACGGGCTTCCCATTTACAATTTGAACAATTAATCCACCCTTATATTCGCACTTTCCAATTTCTTCCGTCAACTTCTCTATTGACTTTCTTATTTCCTCCTTGTCATGAAAGCTTTCAAGTCGCCCTCTTCCTAACAGCAGAAACAAAGAACTGTAAACGTGTTCTTTGACGAACGATGCCCAAATGCTTCTTTTTATTGATACTATAACTTTGTTAACATCAAGACTAACTTTCCTTAAATAATCGTCATATTTCTTCTTTATCACCTGCTCAAACATTGTAAGAATATCAAGTTTTGCAGGTAGGTCGGCTGCAGTTTTCTGCTCATCAAAGTAATCCTCATAGATTTCAGCTAGCATCATTGTCAAAAGCGGGGTACCCATGAAATCCTTGTCCTCGTCATGCAGTGAAGTTGCTATTAAATCAACAAGTTTATCAATAAGTGGTTCCAGTTGATCATCACTTGTGTAAGTTGTATTAGATTTCCTTTTTGTCCAATACTTCTTAAAGAATACTCTTTGATCGGCTTCATCAAATTGGCGTAAGGTAAATGTCAATGTCTGTAATAATGTTTCCAATCTGTCTTTCATTCCATGCCTGGACGTGACGTAAATCTTGCTAACTTTTGTTTTGAGCAAACTTTTTAGCAAAGAAACTCCCTTGGGTATGTCCTCGGGTGCTATTTCGTCGAACCCATCTAAAAGGACCACACAATTTCCAGTCTTCATCATAAATCTGAAAATTTCATATTCACAACTTGACTTGTTGATATTAACAGCCGCTGATAAAATCTCAATGGGAAAGTTATAAAGCTTTTCGTCCTCATCCATGCAATCTTTTAGATCAACACGGATGACCCAAGAGAAAGGGCTTGCCTTCTTAGTCTTTGTAGCTAGGTGAGTAAGAAAGGTACTTTTACCCATCCCCGGCTCAGCTATGATAAGGATCACTCTACCATCCAAGCCAAGCACAGTGCTCGGCTCGTACAAGTTCGGCGAGTCTTGTTCTATGAACTTATTGACACACTCAACACTACCTTTAGATGAAAGCCACTTCAGCTTGCCATCACCCATCCGCAGTTCGTGAACATTCTCTCTCTTGTCAAACAGTTTGTCTCTGTGACTACTACTGCTCGTTCCCACAACGAAGAACCGACAATATTCGCTATTGTATTCGTCTACATTACCGACTTTCTCACCAGGAAAGACCATCATCTTCAACTGCTCCTCCGTCATGTCATGGAGGATGAACACATCATTGACACCAGTTTCCCTTAAGATTTCCTCATTCAAAGTAACACGCCTCTCCAGGGTACGGTCGATGTAGTACGGGATGTTCTCATGAAGGGTCGGACCAAGCGGGATGGGTTCAGTATTTAATACTTTCTCAATTAAACCGTCATTGAAAACTTCTGGCGGGAGACCGGAGTCTACCTTCAGGAGATCACCTAGCCTCGTCGACACACCTTGGAATAAAACATTCTTATTTTCTATTCCAGTCTTGCATTTGAGTTCCAGCTGAGTCAGTTGAAACACGTCTTTTATCTCGTTATACTTTCCAGGTAAGTTTTTCTTTAGATTCAAAGTAAATGCATCGTCAATTTCAGAAACAACAATGATCTTCTTCGCAAACATTTCGGTATCTTTATGCAAGAAGAGTTTACACAAAAGTTTGCACAAGGTTTCATTCCCATCTTTAGAATCACTGATGATAACTAGACATTGTTTCTTCCAACCGCTCGAGAAAGAGTCCAGTGTGTGTATTTCTTGCAAACTCAGAAGAATATAATCCTCATTAATAATCTGCAACGATGAGAGCAGTTTGGTACAACACAGTTTTTTGCGAGTTTGTGAAGTACAAATGTGTAGTACAGGGTATTTTTCCAGATTATCTTGTCTTATAAAAGAGTCTTTGTCAAAAGTGATATCTTTGAAAGAGAATCGATCTATATTGTGTGAAGTTATAATCTTCAATTTAAAAACATTCAAACTATTTTCCAATATATCGCTACGCTTAACTAGAGTGAGGCTCGATGCTTTCACCCACCATTGATCAACAGCATCCCTGTAGCAATTAAACAGCTGGTCAATATCAGGTTTATTAATTTTATAAGCCCTCAACAGTTCTCTTTTGAGAATTTCTTCCATTTGCTTCACCGACGGTTGTCCAGAAAACACTGTTAGTGCTTTGAGGAACTCTTTGACCTTTTCTTTCTTTTTAGGATTCTTTTCAGACAGAAAAACGTGTATCTCTTTCCCGGCTGGCTGTTCTTCAGGCAAATGAAATATAAGCCCTTTATCCCATTCAGACTTGATGACTTTACCCATTTCCCCTAGACTGGCTACGGGGAAATATTTCGAAGCTGAATTCGTATACAAAACGAACGAACAATTTTCTATAGTACAACCCTTAAATAAAGACTTTTAGGAGGCGATTTCATTGATTCTTCTATGCCTACGTAAGAGCCGAAGTATTTATTTAAAGAAAAGTCTTTGTTCCCTTTCAATGATGTCATGTTGAGCCCTGCTGAATCCTTGTATTTCAACTGTATGAAACACGTCTTCCACACGGTCGGATCGTCTACCGTCTTGTACTTCACCACCAGGTCGTCCAGAGCTCCGGCGACCTCAGCGTTGGACGCCAGGTGGAAGTCAGTGACGCCCTCGTTGTTCTTGAGACGTAAGAACACGAGAGCGATGAACAGCACTTCGTACTTCTCTCCGTGCATAGTGGCGCGACCCTGCGTCTTCTTGTATGAGATCGGGGATGAGGGCCCCGCGCTGTAATGGAAACAACGAGACAGACTTTAGTACGAGCAATTGCGGAACTAGGCGCCCGCAGGGCCCGCAACTGTGGGCGGGCCCAGGCCTAGGAGGATTTAAGTATATTTAGGTAATATAGTTAAATCCTCCTAGACCCAGGCCCGTTTAGGGGCCCCGTTAAAAATCTTAGTAAAAAAATATTGTATTTGTTTTCGTTGCTAAAATGACCGTTTTGTGAATCTAGCGGTTTGAAGGTGAAATCTAGCGGATATTAAGGAACGTTTAGCGTCCATAACACAACATACACAAAAATTTCATTATTTTGGTAAAGCATTCGCACAACTTTTTTTCTAAAACGCACCAAACGCACTCTTAAAAACCTGATTTTCAACATTTTCGCCTGCGGTGCTATTGTTGCCTCCGTACAGTCCTTATAAAATACCCCAGGGATATTACATAGCCCCTCCGAGATGAAAAGCCTGAATACAACACTGAGCCTATTTATGTGTGTATCTGTAAGGGGGGCCCCATAGAAACTTTGCGGGCGGGCCCATGAAACGAAGTTCCGCCACTGAGTACGAGGGTGCATTGTTAAACATTTCTCAGTAATTATGGTACGTCTAGAAACACTGCAGACATACACATGTCCGTTTTTTAAAGTACAATTGAAAATTCCGTTGCATACAGTCAGGAAACTATAATGGTAATAAAGCCAGAAATTAAAAAATCCGTCTCAGCGGGGTATCGAACCCCAGTCTCCCGATTGCCGGTCGAGTGCTTTACCCCTAAGCTACCGATTGAGACTGTAAACGATATAACAACTGGATTGTTGGTCGTTGAAGATCAGAATAGATTGGAAAAGTAGTAATAATTAAGGAAAGTAGATCAGAAGTAGGGATGAGATATCGAAAGACCACAACCACACTTGGCCTTACGCCTATAACCGGTAATCATTTCCTACGAATAGTTAGGTTATAAACTAGGAATGCATTGACATGTTTCAAAAACAGTCTTAAAGGCAATAGATTATGAGTATCAGTACAGTATTGCTAGACACATAGTGTTCAGCTTGTCCACAGAATATAGGTTGGCTGGTTGAATCGGAGCAGAAATGTAAACGCATTTATTAGACAGTATCCGCACAGATAATAGAGTACACCACTAAATGTACTCTATTATCTGTGGTTTGAGTGTACTGATAGCAGTGATAGCTGATGGTATGAATCTAGGATTAAAAAAATACTACATTAACCATCAAAATTTATTAGACGAGTGAGCGCAGCGAAACGTAGTTTACAACGCTACTCGATCGGGCCTTGGTCGTGATTAATTTTGTTAAATGTTAAATGTTAAATGTTAAATGTTAAATGTTAAATGTCTGTCTGTCCGGTCCCATACGGCCGAACAGCCTAATAGATTGAGCCAAAACTTTAAACAGACATCCGTGACCAGGTAACTGAGAACTGTTAACAAAATGAGCACAATCTGTTGCCATTTAAACCTGCAAGAAATAAAAAACTGAAAAATACGTTAAAATGAATGGGAATTATTTTAACGACAATGGTTTTCATTTTGAAACAATATTTTTTGTTTGTTATTTACCTGGCTGTGAAATGCCGTGTCCAAGGTTAATCAAATGTTGGACGTCAAGGTACCCCCAAATTCCGCTCGTAGATTGAGTAAACCTTGCAATATTTTCACGTATTTCGTACTGGCTATGTTTTCCATAGTATTGTCCCAGGTGATAGACTACACTGCGTTATATACATTGCAAAACATGTTAAATAATTAAACGAGGGAGCGGAGCGACCAAGTGTCTCCATTCAACTCGAACGGCTCTCATTTTGTGATTCTGTCTGTCTGTACGTCGAAAATCAGCCGAACCGCTGAACAGATTGGGCTGAAATTTTAAACAGACATCCGGTACGAGTTTACTGAGAACTGCTAACAAAATCAGCTAGATTCATTGCAATTTAATCCTACAATAAATAAAAATGTGATTTTTAAAATATCTATAGCATTTGTTTAGTAGCAGCTAGTGGGACGATAACTACGTGGCTTGCATGGCCTATTGGTAAGCATTTAGACTACCGCACGGAGGGTTGGGGTTCGATACCCATTAGCTCAAACTTTTTTATATTTTTACACCCACATATTATTTTTGAGGGGTGTTAAATGGGGAATAAAACTGAAAATTTGGTGTTTTATCTTGGAAATTTGGTAATGTTTCACGCGAAACACGTTTTGAACATGATTCGCATTTTAAATGTTCAATTTAAATAACTAGGGAAACGCCAAAGTCGTTGTTAAACGAGTGAGTGAGCCATGTGTTGAGTACCCGGGAACATCGCCTTTTCTCCCATATACCTAAGGCTTGATCTAGCCCAGTATGGGAAATGATACCGGATACTATACACATGGCTCACTCACTCGTTTAACAACGACTTTAGCGTTTTCCTAGTTTAAAAAATACAATCCACAAATTACAAAATCTTTCCCGACCATTGAACCCACGTCTCCCACATCTCGGCTATAAGGGCGCCTTAGCCAACTAGATTAGGGAAACGCCAAAGTCGTTGTTAGACGAGCGAGAGAGCCATGTGTTGAGTACGCGGGAACATTTGCATCTAAGTTTGATTATAATATTCGTATAAATAAATAGAGTATTTAAACGAGGGAGCGGAGCGACTGAGTGTCTCCATTCCACTCAAACGGCTCTCATGCTGAGATTCTGTCTGTCTGTACGTCGAAAATCAGCCGAACCGCTGAACAGATTGCGCTGAAATTTTAAACAGACATCCGGTACACGTTTACTGAGAACTGTTAACAAAATCAGCTTGATCCATTGTAATTTAAGCCTACAATAAATAAAAATGTGATTTTTAATAATATCAATGGCATTTGTTTCGTAGCAGTTAGCGGGACGTGGTTAGACGTGGCCTGCATGGCATAGTGGTAACAATTTAGCCTACCGCACGGATGGATGGGGTTCGATACCCACCAGTTCTAACTTTTTTATATTTTAACACCCACATATTATTTTTGAGGGGTGTTAAATGGGGAAAAAAATTAGGTGATTTTGTTTTACCTTCGAAATTCGTTAATGTTTCACGCTAATACGTTTTGAATACGATTCGCATTTTGAATGTTCAATTTAAATAATTATTGTGGCAAGCAGAGTGAGTTTCTGTAAGGTGACCAGACGGTCCGGTTTTGGAAGTCAAAACACTTGGCTAACTCGTTTAACAACGACTTTGGCGTTTCCCTAGTTAAGTTTAGGTCATAGTTTAGGCTATAATGCTCCACTGTAGCCTATGATAGGCTAAGGAGGCCTAAGTAGGGGGAATAAAAGGAATGTTACCGGGTACTCAACACATGGCTCACTCACTCGTCTAACAACGACTTTGGCGTTTCCCTAGTTATTCTTTCGGCAACATTTTAAAGTATGAATGCAAACGTTTCCTATGTAGAATATTATCTGCAATTGACGCCATTGACGCCATTTGTGTGAATTACTCACTTTGAGTTGGGAGTTAAATCCATTTCCTCTCTGGGCAATTCTTCGTTTACATCCATATTATCGCTTCCTTCTTCATTGCTGACATCTGTAGAACCATTGACAACCATCGCACCTTGTAGTGAGACATTTCCCCCTCTGGTTGTTCCGATCTGTGTGTTGGCCTCACCCGCAGAGTCATTTCCCCCTCTGGTTGTTCCGATCTGTGTGTTGGCTTCAAGTGGTGTGGGGTCTTCCTGCAGATAAAATGAGTATCATATTACTCTCCTATGATATTTTTTAATAGTGGTCTAAAGGAAAGGAGAATAGAATTAAGAACGATTTTTGAATTGCCATCTGTACTATTTAAGGCATACTATTATTTCCTGATACTCCTTCCTATGAACTACTTTTTAAACGAGGGAGCGGAGCGACTGAGTGTCTCCATTCAACTCAAACGGCTCTCATTCTGTGATTCTGTGTGTCTGTCTGTCTGTCTGTACGTCGAAAATCAGCCGAACCGCTGAACAGATTTCGCTGAAATTTTAAACAGACATCCGGTACAAGTTTACTGAGAACTGTTAACAAAATCAGCTAGATTCATTGCGATTTAATCCTACAATAAATGAAAATGTGATTTTTTAAAATATCGATAGCATTTGTTAAGTAGCAGCTAGCGGGACGTGATCTGCGTGGCTGGCATGGCATAGTGGTAAGCATTTAGCCTCTACAGCACGGAGGGTCGGGGTCCGATGCCCGTTGGTTAGAACTTTTTTTATATTTTTACACCCACATATTATTTTTGAGGGGTGATAAATGGGAAATAAAAATTAGGTGATTTTGTTTTATCTTGGAAATTTGTTAATGATTCAAGCTAATACGTTTTAAATACGATTCGCATTTTGAATGTTCAATTTAAATAATTATTGTTGCAGAGTGAGTTGGCAGTCGTTTCGGGGACACTTCCTCCTTACCTTGACCACCTCCCCAACGATAATAGCCAAGACAACATGATGATGATAACAAACGATGACGACCATGACATGAAAAAAAACCTTACCTACCCTTACCCGTGGCTGGTTCTGACCAGTATTGGACTCTCCTCCCACATCCCCTTGGCTAGAGTGGCGCATTAGGACCTAACGGTTAGCCTTAGACAGGGGGAGGAAAGAGAACGTTACCGGGTACTCAACACATGGCTCACTCACTCGTTTACAGTGGCGAAGCGTCCTATGAGACAATGAGACAATGTCTACCCTGTACAAAAATTACTTGTATGCCCTAGTATAGTGTGTCATAATTTATTTTCTAATACAAGTCGGTCTTCTTGTCCCTCATAAGTTTGAATTGACGCGATGACTGAGTGGAACAGCTCGCAACACCACACCACTATCGCGCCATCTACCGTTGCAATTTGAAAACTGGTGGTAGGGGCGGTCCTTAATTGGCTCTTATGATTTGATTGTCATTCGGGAGACACAGGCAGAGACATTTCAAGCCTGCGCATTCTCAGAGCCCTATTTTCGTCGTTTTTCAAAGAATCTGAAGGGGAAGTTGGAGTCATGTCTCGGTGGTTTAAGATGCTTGAGGGTTGGCCGTTGGTGATGGTCGGAGGGTGTTGGGGTGGGGTGGGGTTGGGTTAATTTCTCTCCCTCCCTCTCGCCCGCGTAAAAGGTTGAACACGTGCTTTTCTATTCATGCCATGTGCTCGCAATTTTTAAGTGAAGTGATCGACAAATCGTTAAGTTGACCGCACGTTTGCTAAGGGAAGTTATGATATGTTATGTCCATGGCATAACTAATTTGATACTTTTATTTACTGTGACTGTGAGTGTTAAATGTAATGTGATACCAAAATGTACACTATTGATATTTTACTAAGAAACCGCGCTACGGAAATAGTGCCTTTAAAAACCACATAACAAAACTTTAACTTTACGCCCGTCTTTCCACTCGGACTGAATGAGTTAGGCATAGACACATCATTCATTGTCCCTCTACTGCCCCCAGCCCCCCCCCCCCCTCCCCCGAACGTTGTATTATATTACGAAATATTAAAAACAATATTATCAAAGATTAAAACTTTATATCATATTTGCTCTAGTATTATTTGTGTCTACCCTAATTTCAAGACCACGCTTCGCCACTGCTCGTTTAAGACTTTGGCGTTTCCCTAGTACCAATCAATCAAAATAACAATACTTCTGTGTGCACTCATCGAAATCAAGCATTCAATCATTTAAGGTTTGAAGTAGCCCTATAATTATTATTTTCCTCGTTGAAATAGTGTTATACCCATTGGCAAAATATTCGCGATTAAACAAAAAAAATAGAGAGAAATTGACAAAATAGAATATGCACAAACTATCACATTTCAATCAATAGTTACAAATAATATTTTGCAAAGTTTTTCAAAGATGTAGTCACGAAGCAGTAAGTTTATCGAGTGCGCAAATGTAGAAGCTTGGCCTTCCTTTTAGACCTAAATTATTTTTAGTGAATAAGGCTTGGCTGTCTTTTTACAAGTTTTGTGTGGGATTTGAATTACATGGATGAAAAATAATAAGATTTTATGTGATAAAGTTTGTGGCCAAAATTTATATCGAAGATAAAAAAATCTGTTTGGTTATTAAATCATCATCAGTCATAAATCGCAAGTAACATTAGTTTTCATATAATGAACCTTTGTTGGTCTCTGCAGCCAGCGCCGTTGCCTTACGACACAGAATAACAATCAATTGATTTTTTAGAAATCAATTCAGAAATTTTCTTTGGATCCATGACTGTTTCCCGATTAATGAAATTGAGAAACAATCAATTGATAAAAAATACATTGAAATAAAAAATTAACATTTAACAAACATTTAAAAATATAACCTACTAACTATATAACCGAAGTGATTTCTAAAAATACGAATGGACCATCGCAGAACATATAATATTACAAACTCATGTGTTTAATTACTTGTAATACAAAAAACAATCCTAAAAGCCCTGTTACACTTACTGTGTTTAAGAACGGTCTTTGTAATAGTTCACCGTCGGTTCATAGATGCCTCTTTTCTCGAGATCCACTTCCACCAAATTTAATTTAATTTTTTAATTTAATTTAGATGACAACTCGAACTGTTCACTTTGCAGTTTGTCGTTCATCTCTGAAGGTCAGAACATGTTTTGTTTTATCTACTCTAAAACCCGAACTTCCTGTAAGATTAGCCTACTATCACTAGCACTCGTTTCCGCTGTGTTCAGAAGTGTATTAAAACCGTTTCAGACAGAACATTCCAAACTACAAACGGGAGGTTTAAATCATAATTAGTTGTGTATGTCACCAGGCCTACATGCAATAATGCATTCTCAATAGAAAGTAAGGCCTGTACAATAATAAGTAAATCTATATTACGGTACATAAGATGTTTTTTAATTACTAGGAAAACGCTTAAGTCCCGCCGCGTTGATGGATGAGCTTTTTTTGTAAGATTTTGTTTGCGTTTTTTTGCGTTTGTTTTCACTTTTACTTTGCAAGTGCTTTGCTTATTGAATGCATTGTAGGTGATTGTTGTCAAGTTTCTATTGTTACTTGTTAATTGTTGTTATAAACCTCAAAACAACTCATATTAAAACCTTTATTTCTATGGATTCTGGCTAACTTCTTCAACTTTTTCTTTCAAAAGGTACTACATCATCATAACCTCAATGTCCATGTGAAATCGGAACGTTGTAGCCCTACCCGTTTGGTCAGAATCGGACCAAATGTCACGAAAATATCGCATTAAAAATCGAAAAAAATCGTAAAAGTACCATATTCATGAGATATATTTCTTCGATTGTACCCTAAAACAATACACCTCTAAGTTCAGAGATTTTTTAGGTCCTCTCAAATTTTCATCAAGATTGCATATGCCGTTTGCCCGGTAGAGAGCGAACAAACAGAAAAAAAAACAAAAAAACAAAAAAACAAACAAACAAACAAACAAACAAACAAACAACAAACAAACAAACAAAAAAACACCCGAGCTAAATTTTTTGGGGGTCACGAAATTGAAGTCTTCGCTTCGCTCATCCAATTATTATCCAACACCAGAAACATGTTATGAACATTGTTCTCCGCAGAGCGGCTAAGGGTGACAATGCAAGATCGTTTTCAATCGGGGGCACACTTTGGCGATCTGCTTCACCCTCTTTTGCCAACAGCACGTGGTGTTCCCAAGTGGTCACCCACTCAAGTACCGACCACGCCCGATGTTGCTTAACTTCGGTGATCTAACGAGAACCGGTGTATTCAACATGGCAAGGACGTTGGCAAGATGTGAGATGTATATTTAATTTAACATCTATGGGAACTTTTTTTAGTGTTTTGCAAGTGTAATAAATATGTCCACAAGAGCTTTAGTCAATTTTATTGTGCGTACTACTGTTATTCATATCATAGTACGGTACTTTATTTGTATTGATGAACTGTTTAGGTGGACTATTAATCCTTGTTGACCCAAACTCGCCATTTGTGTTGTTACATGACGTTAGTACATTAAATAAATTAATTAACTAGGAAAAACGCTAAAGTCCCGCCGCGTTGATGGATGAGCTTTTTAAAGGTTTTAGTTTGCGTGGGATATCTTTACTTTTGCAAGTGCTTTGTTTTGCTGCCTACGCATTGTAGGTGAATGTTGTCAAGTTTCTTTTGTTTCTTGTCAATTGGTTTTATTTACCGTAAAAAACTTGTATTAAAAGCTTTATTTCTATGGATTCTGGCTTAATTTTTCTACCTTTTCTTTCAAAAGGTACTACATAACCATAACCTTAATGTCCATGTATAATATGAACGTTGTAGCCCCACCCGTTCGGTCAGAATTGGCCCAAATGGCACGAAAATATCGCACAAAAAGTCAAAAAACGTATATTAAAAGCTTTATTTCTCTCGATTCTGGCTAACTTTTTCAACTTTTTCTTTCAGAAAGCAATACATCACCATTACCTTAATGTCCATGTGAAATATGAACGTTGAAGCCCCACCCGTTTGGTCAGAATTGGCCAAATGGCACGAAAATATCGCACTAAAAATCGAAAAAAATCGTAAAAGTACGATATTCATGAGAAATATTTCTTCGATTGTACCCAAAAATGTAGCAAGTCTAAGTTCAGAGAAAACGAAGGTCGTGTCAAATTTTCATCAAGATCGCATATACCGTTTGCCCGGTAGAGAGCGAACAAACAGACGGAAAAACGAAAAAAAACAAACAAAAAAACAAAAAAAAACAAAAAAACACCCGAGCTAAATTTTTTGGGGGGTCGGTGAAATTGAAGTCTTCGCTTCGCTCATCCAATTAATTAAATAAATTGTATTTAGAGTCTACCCACTCAGTTATATAACTGATTTTCAGTGGGGGACTTTAAATCAAAGCAACCAAGCCAACCCTGTAGGCCCGACTCAATCGACGAGTGAGCGATAACCAACCAAAGCCAAAGATCGATATTTTTAATACGAAATATAGCAATCAATATAGCAATCAGTGGTATGAAACAGTGCGAACACCCGCGGATCAACGCCAGAATCAACAGGCCGATTCAGAACAACTCTGAATTTATTATGTGCTTCGTTGCTAGGACGGCTCCAAAGTCACCGTTTACAAACTCCTAAGACAAGAATGATGGACTTAAGTCCAAATCAGAAGTTAAAAACTTCTGACTTTAACGGGAAATCGAACACTGGACCTTCTGCATTGGAAGCAGATACGCTAACCACAAGACCAACGAGCCACACAAAACTATTATTGCATAATAGTAACTAAATGATTGACAACTAAAAAACATGTTTTTTTCTTCTTCATATCACAAGGTCACGACACTGAAAAACAATGAAAACATAATTACAGACGTCAACGTAGTTTTACTATACACATGGAAATATATTCGTATAACAATCTGCAAGGGCTAGATCTTAATTTCTTTTTTTCTTTTCTTTATAATTAAATAAATACAATTCCGAATTTAAAACTCATAACATTAATCTTGAATCTTGTATCATGACACTGACAGAACCACATTAGGCCTACTGTCTGTAGTTACGTTTTCAATATTTGTAAGATACCAATTTAAAAAAAAAAAATGTGGGGCTATTTTCGTGTGGTTTTAAAAAAAAATCATTAGGGTATACAAATCAGATTTAACCTGTGGAACCCTTTTCAGGGACTAAGTATTGCGGATAGGTTAATTGTGAAGGGATGTCCGAGGGCTATTTGACAGGACTCAATCCCTTTCATTCACATTAACGACTGAGAAAAACCTCGGAAAAACCTTCAGTCAGGATTGCCGGTCTCGACGGGGTACGAACCCGTGACCTCCCGAATCAGAGTCAAGCGCTTAGCGCTCGAGGCAACACTAGCATTAGCATGGGTCTCGCTGGGAAGTGAGGCGAGGCCCACAACGCGATAAGGCGCAGTCAATTCTTCCGTCAGGCGTGATAATAACATAAAGTTACTAACCTTTCCTCCCGGTAACCTTGACATCTCTGCTCACAAGTCTTGAGACTTCTTCGTCAGCATTGTGTCACCTCGTGTGTAGCAGGAAAGAGTGCTGACACTTGAGGGACCGGTGAAGATGAAGACTATGTCACCTCTCACCGGTCAGTGTCGCCTCGTACGCCACACGGACCAGTGACCAGCTGGTGGTCAGTGGCTGTGGCCTTGAGCGAAGTTAGGAGGAGGAGGGGACAGCAGACTTGGCGCGGGCATTAGTGTTTTATAGGATACATTACAACGATTTTTGTACGCAGTGTCTGGTTAGAATATATTTAAAAAACAGGCAGCTGGATAGATAAAACAAGGGACAGACCAGACAGGACAGACAGGACAGGACAGGGACAGACAGACAGACGGGACAGGACAGACAGACAGACAGACAGACAGACAGACAGACAGACAGACAGACAGACAGACAGACAGACAGACAGAAGTTTACATATTATGCAAACTTTTATTTACAAAATTAAAACTTTTGAAAGTTATTGAAAAATATTTAGAAGGAAGAAACAAGGAGAGTGGAGGAAATAATAAATAATTTATCATGGGAAGCCTGCCCAGGATGAAATGTATGCCTATGCCCCTCTTCAGATGCCCAATTAAGTATTGGAGGTAGGACAACTGTGAAGGGATGTCCGAGAGCTGTTGACAACTGAGGAGGAAGGAAAAAAACTAGTAAGGATTGTCGGTCTCGACGGGATTCAATCACGGAGTAAACACGGGAGGATATTTTGATATTATTCTTGACGATTTTATATGTTGGAATTGCTCGGTTTAAGTTTCGTAGGAAACTAATAACATTATTTTGTATAAATTTTTTTTTCGATTTTAACAAGTAACATCATTTCGCCTGTTAACGAGCGCCAAGCCAACGATTTTTGTGGTAAAAAAGTAAAATTTTTAAACTCGAAATCATAAAAAAAAATGGCTTGGCCATCTTACTTATTTTCAAAGCGAAACTATGGAGAAAGAATAAAAAGCTTGGCTCAACTTCTATATCTCACAGCATTCACAGCCGAAGACTTTTGAAGGAGAGCTTGGCTGCCGTTTATTTTTACAAATTTTGGTATTTGGTTGGATTCAGAAATACCTTAGAATTTACCTCGCTGCTAGGACGGCTCCAAAGTCACCATTTACACATTTATACGCTAAGATCTGATGGATGGACTTACCTCCACATCAGAAGTAACCCTTTCAGACCCATGTACATTCAAATGTACAACTTTTAAATTTTAATCTGTGTAAATAAAAGTAATATATTTTTTAAATTTGACATCATTTTGTTTGTGAATATTAAAGAAATAGATTTTCCTCAGTGCCAATGGGACAAACAGTGAACTTTTTAGAGAATATTGAAAATACACATCTGCAAAAAAGACTAAAAATGTAAAAAAAAAAAAATCGGTTTGTTCAGGAAATGTAATAAATCTCTAGTGTTGCTATTATTTGTAAAATAAAATAGACAAAAGGTATAAATTTTCTTTAAAAAAAATATAGTTTTAGTAGTGTGTTTACGTATTTCAAATTTCAATTTTACTTAAAATGAAGCTTTTTATTCAAGACAAAATTTCCCAACATTCCTTAAAAAACACAATTTTTGGGGGAAAACTCAAAAAATCTTAGAAAAAATGACATTTGAACTACTTGCTCAAAATGGCTTATTAGTTATTTTTGTCCAATTAAACTTGTTTCTGAAAGGCTTTAAATCTTGTCATTATCGCGATTCGAACCCCGGACCCACCGCATTGGAAGCAGAGCCACTAGCCACAAGAACAACTATAGCGTTCCTGCGGTCTGATTCTGTAAAATCGTTATGGAAGATAACGATCGTTATCCGGCACTTTAGCGACAATTTTGCGTGTCGACTGATTCTGTAAAAATGATAGCGATCGCTATGATAACGAGAATGAAAAAGGAGTCGCTATGCTATGCTATCAAGATACGATAAATGGCGGCCGTAGCGACTATTTTACAGAATCGCACGAGTTAAACCAAGGGTGGAAAGTTTCAAAGAACTGTGATGCAGTCAGCAGAGCAAAGAACAGGAACTCATAAATACTAATTATTACAATTTGGCCTCGGTTTATACGGTTATCATTAGTAGGGGGAGGATGTTAAGGGCCCTTGAGTGACAAGAAGGCAGGCACAAAGTACATTAAAAACCCAAAAAGGACAAAAAACGAAAAAATTACCTATGAAATTAGAATTATTCATATCCATGACGTAAGAAATGAGAGTGTGGTTTTGGGCTTATTTAAGCCAATAAATCCAACTCAAAAAAGGAAATTGTATATTATACTATCTCAATGATTTTCAATGATCGCTTCCCAAACATCTCCGACACATTCAACGTAGCAGTATTTGACAATCTATTTCAATTTCCCTATATTATGTGGAGTTGGTTCTGCTCAACATTGCGCTCACACTCGAGCCTTCTGTACAATTTTTACCAAAATATATGAAAATACTAATAGTACTCTCTTAAACCCTTTCAGTACCGAAATACATTTTTTTAAATGAAGTTATTTAAAGCAATAATTTCAAAATAGTACAATTTTGTTTTAAGATTTAAAAGTGTTTTTCAAATATATTTTTTTGTGTTTTTAAGAAATTTAGGGAAATTTTGGATTTTGAATTTAAGCTTCATTTTAAGTAAAGATGTGAATTTGATGTACATTCCTAAAACAAGATTTTTTCCGATTTTTTTGCATATTTTACATTTTTGGTATCTCAAATAGTAGCAATTTAGAAATATATTACTTTTCCGGGACAAATCAATTTTTTTCAATTTTAGCCTTTTTTTGCAGATGCGTATCAATTTTCAATTTTCTTTTAAAAAAAGGCACTTTTCGTCCAATCGGGATGGGAAAAAAGTATTTTTTTACGGCACGATTTTTTTTTGTCAAATTGAAAAAAAACTATCTTTGTGCCGGATATTCATTTGGAAAGTTTATGTCCATTTATAATTTAGGTTTAATTTTCTGAAAGGGTTTAAAAAGCCAAAATGGCCAAAATCGTTAAAGTATTAAAAAATTTCCCAATCCAAATAAATATGGGACCCTTTTGGTTCAGTAAACCCTTTTAATCGTACTTAAAACCATTTTTGAAAGGGATGCATTTTAAAAAAAAGAAAAAGGGACATGTCCAAAGAACATTCTAGGCCTAACTACTATTTTTTTATTTTATTTTTTTTTTTTTATTTTTTTTATTTATTTAACTTCTATCCTATTCAGTTTGGGAAAAACTGATTTACAAAAGGGAAAAAAACTAAATAAATCAATTAAATAGATGCAGACACAACCCAAAAATCTCCCTTTAAGTTTAAAATTTATATTTCAACAATGCCTCACCCTCCGAATATTGCCTGCGCAGCCCAGCGTGGGGGTAAGTGTAGGCCCCCAGATTTAAAGACACCCGACTTCACTACATAAAGCAAAAACCCTTCCTTCCTCAAGCAGAGTTTGTCCCCAAACGACCGTTTTTCATTGTTTTTTTTTACAATTTAAACCCACCTGTATAATCAATAATTTCTCGGTCGATCGGAAATGTCGTATCGTACCCTAACACTAAAAAGTCCCCTCATGGCCCCCCTTGGTCTCCCCTGTTTGGGTGGCTAAACCCTGATGACTTTGAACAAGAGGTGCTGGATTCGTATGTAAGGCCCCTGGAGGGTTTTAGGTGGGTATTAGGATGGGAAAAATGTCGTACACTAACCCCTAAAAGTCGCACATGGACACCCCCGGGCTCCGCTGTGGGGTGGGTAAAACCCCGATGACTTTTAACAAGAGGTGCTGGATTCGTTGTAAACCGCTGGGGGGGTCTAGGTGGGTATTAGGGGGGGAACTGGGCCCCTACACCTAACACTTTAAAAAGTCGCATCATGGACACCCTGGGATCCGCTGGCCGGGTGGCTAAACCCTGATGCTTTTGAACCCGAGGTGCTGGATGCGTAAAGTAACCGCTGGGGGGTTCTAGGTGGTTTAAATTAAAGGGTGGGAAATGTCGTACACATAACAAATAACAATCGCATCAAAGGACACCCCCGGTCTCCGCTGTGGGGCTTGGGTAAACCCCCGATGACTTTGGGAACCCGAGGTGCTGGATTCGTATGTAAGCCGCTGGAGGATTCCCAAAGGGGGTTTAGGGTGGGAACTGTCGTACACATAAAACTAAAAGTCGCATCATGGCACCCTGGTTTTCCGCTTTGGGGTGGCTTTAAACCCCCGATGACTTTAACAAGAGGTGGGTGGATGCGTATGTAAGCCGCTGGAGGGTTTCTAGGTGGGTATTAGGGGGGGAGAACTGTCCCTACACATAACACTAACAGTCCCCATCATGGAAAACCCCCGGTCCCCCGCTGTGGGCTGGCTAAACCCCGAGACTTTTTAACAAGAGGTTTCTGGTGCGTATGTAAGCCCCCGGAGGGGGTTTTAGGTTTGGGGATTAGGGTGGGGAAAGTCGTACCCTAACACTAACATCGCATCCTGGACAAACCCCATTTTCCACATGACTGGCTAAAACCCCGATGACTTTGAACAAGAGGGGGCTGGATGCCCATTTAAGCCGCTGGAGGGTTCTAGGGGGGTATTAGGGGGGGGGAAATGTCGTACACAAAAACCTAACATCGCATCATGGACCCCCCTGTTTTCCGCTGTGGGGTGGCTAAACCCCGAAAGACTTTTAAAAAAAGAAATTTCCCGGGGGAAAGGGAAAAAGGGCCCCCAAAAGGGCCCCCCGGGGGAAAGGGGGGGCCCCAAAAAGGGAATCAGGAAGGGTTGGGGGGTTGGGAAAAAAGGGGGAAAAGAAAAAAAGGGGGGTGCTGGGTGCGTAAAGTAAAACCCTGGAGGATTCTAGGGGGGTTTTAGGGGGGGAAATGTCGTACACTAAAAATAACGTCGCATCATGGACCCCTGGTCCCCCGCTTTTGGGTGGCTAAAACCCCGGGTGACTTTGAACAAAAGGTTTCTGGATGCGTATGGGAAGCCGCTGGAGATTTTAGTGGGTATTAGGGGGAACCCTTGGGGTTTTTACACATAACAGTAACAGTCGCTCATGGGCACCCCCGGTCTCCGCTGTGGGCTGGCTAAACCTGATGCTTTGCAAGAGGTGCTGGGTGCGGATGTAAGCCGGGTGGAGGTTCTAGGGGGGGTAAATTTGGGGGGGAACGGGCGACACATAACATCCCGGGCCCCATCAAAGGGCCCCCCCCCCTGGGCTGGGGGGGGGGGTGGGGGGCTGGGGAAACCCCGATGACTTTGAACAAGAGGTGCCTTGGTGCGTATGTAAACCGCTGGAGGTTTTAGGGGTATTTTGGGGGGGAACTGTCGTACACATAACACTTTTAAAAGTTTGCATCAAAGGCCCCCCTGGTCTCCGTGTGGGCCCGGCTAAAACCCCGATGCTTTTTAAAAAAAGGTCTGGTGCGTATTTACGCCGCTGGAGGATTTTAGGTGGGTATTAGGGGGGGAACTGTCGTACCATAACAAATAACAGTCGGGATCATGGCCCCCTGGTCCCCCCTGTGGGCTTTTCTAAACCCTGATGTTTTTAACCAAAAAGGGGCGGATCGTATGTAAACCCCCTGGAGGGTTCTAGGTGGGGATTGGGTGGGAACTGTCGTACACAAACACTAACATCGCCAAACATGGACACCCTGGTTCCGCTGTGGGGTTTGGGTAAAACCCTTATGACTTTTTAAAAAAGGGGGTGCTGGATGCGTATGGAAGCCCCTGGAGGATTCTAGGTGGGGATTAGGTGGGAACTGTCGTAAACATAACACTAACCAAAATTTCCCCCCCCCCCCCCCCCCCCATCATGGACACCCCCGGTATCCGCTGTCGGCTGGGTAAAACCCCGATTTAAATTTGAACAAGGGTGCGGATGCGTAAAGTAAACCCCTGGGGGATTCTAGGTGGGTATTTGGATGGGAACTGGTTTGTACCTAACACTAACAGTCGTATCATGGACACCCTGGTATCCGCTGTCGGCTGGGTAAAACCCATGACTTTTAACAAGGGGGTGCTGGGTTCGGGATTTAACCGCTGGGGGATTCCCAGGTGGGTATTAGGATGGGGGGGAAAAAATGTCGTAAAACATAAAACCCCAACCGTCCCAAACATGGACACCCTGGTATCCCCTTTTTCGCTGGGTAAACCCTGATGACTTTTTAACAAAGGGGCTGGATGCGTATGTAAGCCGCTTTGGGGGAAATTTTAGGTGGGGATTTGGATGGGAACTGTCGTACACATAACACTAACAATCGTATCATGGACACCCTGGTCTCCACTGTGGGCTGGCTAAACCCTGATGACTTTGAACAAGAGGTGCTGGATGGGGTTGTAACCGGGTGGGGGTTCTAGGGGGGTTTTTAGGGTGGGAAAATGCCTAACATAAAAACTAACCGTCGCTCATTGGGCCCCCTGGTCTCCGCTGGTGGGTGGGGTAAAACCCCAAAGACTTTTAACAAGAGGTGCGGATGCGTATGTAAACCGCTGGAGGGTTCTAGGGGGGATTAGGGTGGGAAATGGCGAAAAACCTAACCCCTAACAGTCGCATCATGGACACCCTGGTCTCCGCTGTCGGCTTGGGTAAAAACCCCGATGACCCTTTAAAAAAGGGTGCTGGATGCGTTGGGAAACCGCTGGGGGGGTTCTAGGGGGGTTTAGGGTGGGAACTGTTTGTACACATAACACTAAAACCCCCACATGGACACCCCGGGCTCCGCTGTCGGGTGGCTAAACCCGATGACTTTGAACAGAGTTTCTGGATGCGTATGTAAGCCGCTGGAGGATTCTAGGGGGGTAAATTTTGGTGGGAACTGTCTACACCTAAACTAAAAGTCGCATCATGGGAAAAACCCTGGGCTCCGCCCGTGGGGTGGGGTAAACCCTGTGATTTTAACAAGAGGGGGCTGGGTGCGTATGTAAAAACCCCTGGAAAAGGTTTTTGGTGGGATTAGGGGGGGGAACTGTCGTACAAAATAACACTAACAGTCGCATCATGGACCCCTGGTCCCCCGCTTTTGGGCTGGCTAAAAAACCCCGATGACTTTTTTTAAAAAGAGGGGCTTGGTTTCGTTTTGTTAAACCCCCTGGAGGGGTTTTAGGTGGGGGATTAGGGTGGGAACTGTCCCACACAAAAAACTAAAAGTCGCATCCCTGGACCCCCTTTGGGCTCCCTGTGGGCTGGCTAAACCCTGAAAGACTTTTTTAAAAAGAGGGGCTGGATGGGGTTGTAAGGGCCCCTGGAGGGTTTTAAAGGGGGGTATTGGGGGGGGGAACTGTCGTACACAAAAACTAACTCGCATCATGGAAAACCCTTGGGGCTCCCCTGTGGCTGGCCCAAACCCTGATGACTTTGAACAAGAGGTGGGTGGATGCGTTGTAAGCCCCCTGGAGGGTTCTAGGTGGGTATTGGGGGGAAATGGGGCGTACACATAACACTAACGTCGCATTTATTGGAAAACCCCCGGTCTCCGCTGTGGGCTGGCTAAAACCCCGATTAATTTGAAAAAGAGGTGCTGGGTGCGTATGTAAGCCGCTTTGGGGGGGGGGGGTTCTAGGTGGGTATTAGGGTGGGAACCCGTCGTACCAAAAACCTAACAGGGCCCCATCATGGCACCCTGGTCTCCCTGTGGGGTGGCTTTTAAAACCCCGATGACTTTTAAAAAGAGGTGCTGGATTCCCTATGTAAGCCGCTGAGGTTTTTTAGGTGGTATTTTTGGGGGGGAAATGTCGGGGAAAACCCTAAAACTAACCCTCGCTCTGGACAACCCCCGGTCTCCACTGGGGCTTTTCTAAACCCCCGATGACTTTGAACAAGAGGTGCGGGGTGGTATGTAACCCCTGGAAGGGTTTTTTAGGGGGGTATTAGGGTGGGGAAATGTCCCCTACACAAAAACCTCCGTCGCACATGGAAACCCCGGTCTCCACTGTGGGTGGCTAAATAAAAAAAAAAAAGAAAAAAAAAATTTAAAAAAAAAAAAAAAAAGAAAAAAAAGGGGTTTTTAAAAAAAAAATTTAAAAAAAAAAAAAAAAAATTTTTGGGGGGAAAAAATGATGACTTTAACAAAAAGGTGCGGATGCGTATGTTTAAACCGCTGGGGATTTTGGTGGGTTTAAGGGGGGGAACTGTCCCTAAAATAACCCCTAACGTCCCCCACATGGAAACCCTTTTGGTCCCCCTGTGGGCTGGGGTAAAAAAACCCCGATGCTTTAAACAAGAGGTGCGGATGGGGGTATGTAAGCCGCTGGAGGGGGCTAGGTGGGGATTAAGGGTGGGGAAATTCGTACACATAACACAAAAAGTCCCCCATCATGGAAACCCCCGGGTTTCCCTTGGGGGGCTTTGGGTAAAACCCGAGACTTTGAACAAAGGTGCTGGTCGTATGTAAGCCGGGTGGAGGTTTCTAGTGGGGATTAGGGTGGGAAAATGTCCCTACCCAAAAACTAACAGTCGCAAACATGGCAACCCCGGTTTTCCGCTGGGCTGGCCCAAAACCCCGATTACTTTGAAAAAAAGAGGTGGGTGGATGCGTATGTAAGCCGCTGGAGGATTCTAGGTGGGGGATTAGGGGGGGAACTGTCGTACACATAACCCCTAACGTCCCCATCATTTGGGCACCCTGGTCTCCGCTGTTTGGGTTTGGCTAAACCCTGATGACTTTGAACAAGAGGTGCTGGTTGCGTATGTAAGCCGCTGGAGGATTCTAGGTGGGTATTAGGGTGGGATAAATATAGTTTAGTCGCTAAAACGAATTTTTCTGGGTGATAGGGTTGAGATAATCGTTTATTCGTTTGTAACTGTAATTGCGATTGATTGTAATTGAGACTAATATATTAATCGCTTTAACGTTTAATTGGGAGAGATAGTGGGTATGAGATAAATTGTTGATTCACTCATCATAATTCACTTTTGTACGCCAGTAGGCCTACTCATGTCGGGTTAGATATCCCCATAATTGAATAACCTTTTGTTTTGAGTTGTGATGGTGTTTGAATGTAGGGTTCACATACTTTAGTTTATTAAAATGTAAATTGTCTACTGACGTGAATTATTGAAACTTTAGACAATTAACTTCGAAATTACGTAGTTTGCATATTATATTGAAAAATACAAAATTTACGTTGTAGGATACATTTTTAAAAATTGTTTCCATTTTTATTTGTAGACATATTATCTTGAACTACAATTGGTAAAATCGTATTTCATAACCATTTGCTCATACAACTCTTTAATTCTTTTACTACACAGAACCAACCAAAATATTTTTTTCCTGCTAAAACTAAGAACCCTTTTTGACATTTTAGTGGTAGAATAACATCAAGGAAAGAGACACTTGAGGTAACATTAAATGAGAGTTCAGTAAACTTGAGCATTTCTGACAAACATAAGGTTTTTCAGCACTTGAGTAATTATATCCTTTGGGACTAATGCAGGGCAAAGCGTAAACGGCGTTTAAAAGTGTAAACGAATTCAAGTCAATCATTATCATAATATTATTAGGGCTACGAATTGAATGTATTGTTTCATCCTTTTTCAGGTCTTTGGCCGCAGAAAGATGGCAGAAAACTAAGTTCAGATTACATTTTCCCCGCGTTTCTAATCGTCGTTAATAGTTACGGCTTCTTAACGCTTCTATACAGTTTGTTGGGATACCCTCACGACATTCTGAGCCAGGCTGAGCACATCTATCTGATGACGTACTTCGTTCTGATCGGCGTAAAGATATCGACCTACGTCTTACAGGCGGAGAAGTTGAGGAAGATCTGTGAGGACTTGGAGGAACGTCGCAAGAGACAGAATTGTCAAGACGAGCATGTGAAGAGCATTCTGCGTCGGTCAGCCCTTGTTTCTCGAGTACTCTACAAGTATTCTGCGATTGGATTCACTGTTTTCATTAGCACTGTGTGTGTGCTGGTGTTTGGGGCTGCGATTCTCAAGAGGAAGCAAATATTCAGGTGGGTCGTACATGTGACATCCTGATTTTTGCAGGCAATCCTTTTGAATGGGATCGTCAAATATTTCAGATTTGTATTTCCCTCTTCCTTTTTTATGTTTCCCCCTTATATTTTTCCTCAATTTTTGATCCATTTACATTTATTTCACTTTACAATATTTGTCATTTTCATAAGTAATATTATGCCATCAAAATTGATAACTTAATATCCATTGTTGTTCCAATATTACTATTTCAAACTTTGCTTGAACTACAGTTCGTTATTTTGTCTATATTTATGACAATAATTTCATTTCGATGCCGCACAAGAATTTTCCAACTTTTTGGTGGGCTAGCCATGATCATCCTTAGGCCTACTGAAGGGCAAAACGAACAAAATGTTACTCATGTCAATCGGAACTCGTGTTCAGAAAATTTCAGCGCGATCGGTTCAGTGGGTTTGATTTCTACACGACGAAAAACGCACGCACATAACACAAAGATTGACCCGCTTCAGTTCATTTGATACACTCAGTCGCTTCACACCCTCGTCTAAATGATTTCTCTGTTACCAGTGAGAGCGTCCCCTACTGTGATGTCTTGGCTTCTCCGTGCTTCGAGCTGGTGGTCGTGCAAGAGAGCTTGTTTCTCTGGATGAACGGAATATCTCTTACGTTCTGCAATCTGTTCTTGATCGACATTCTAGCACAGAATTGTGAGGAATTCAAGATTCTGAGTTACAACTTGAAGAATATTCGAACGTTTGCGGTGAACAAAGTGAATGCAATCTGTGTGACGGAGGCATGTATACAAGATGGCCGACAAGATGGACAAGATGGCCGACAAGATGGCGGAAAAGATGGCGACAAGATGGCCGACAAGATGGCCGACGGGGCTGCGCGAGGTTGTTGATGTTTTGAACGCCGAGAATCATGGCGGAGGAAAACATGAAACGAGATTAGATATTGATGTGGACACAGAAAGGTTGTGTGATTTAAGCAAAGATAAAAGAATCTGCAAGAGGAGAATGCCAGAGTTCAACATATCGCAACGTAGATGGAGGATGTTGAGAGTGTGTACCAGGAAGGCGGTGACAGAAGCCAAGAGAAGCGAGCTGGATGTTGTGTTGAGTCACCGCCTTGCTGAGTGTGTCAGACATCACCAGGAACTATTCAGGTACGTTAGAAAGCTTTACAGTATTGGAATGACAATCAGTATTGTGCGTTCTGGTGTTAAAACTCAATTTTCTCAAATATCATCCACACGATTGTCTATAGAACCACACTTTTCTGCTTCGCTAGCATTTGCCCCATTTATAGACTGCCAGTCCTCACTGGCTATACAAAAAGAGTAAGAGAAATCCACATGCAAACTTTGTGTATAGGACAGGACGAAGTTTGAAATGCAATCAAATTATTACGAGAAGGCTATGACTATCGAAAACGCAAGTTCGTATATTTCGAACTGTGTCTTCATTTTTTCCATGTGACTTATCTGGGAAAATGGGCTACGTACGGAAAATAAGTTTTAAGTTTGTTTTCTTTAAGAGAGTGAAAAAAGAAGGATACGCCTTAAAAAGTGTTAATTTGTCCCCCAAAGTTGATGACGTTCGAAACATTAGCCTCGGAGAAAATAAACTCGGTGGCGGCTGGAGTATTGCACCAGAGACCCCTACAGGCGAATAAGAAAGGGGAGAGAGGGGAATCCACCCCTAAAACACATTTTCCCTGTGACCTCCTATTATTTTTACACATAAAATACAAGTATATCCGAGCGGATGATCACTGATTTATTGATAACTTTAAAACTAGGCCTACATCTTGGTCGGTCATGATCAATCAACTGCTAAAGTACTACGTGAAACAAAACTTCCGGTTATCACCGCCTGGTGGATGCAGTGACCAGCTGTTAAAATTCTGGACGACCATTTGAGTGCACTACCTTTTTCGCCGCTCTTCATTCAAGCGGAATAAGTAGTCTTGTACACCTGTCAACCCTTAATACCCACTCACGCGCGTCCAGACTTCAGACAGCGTTGTCGATAAGAAGTGCACCCACTCCTTTCAACATAATAGAAAAAGCAATTTAAATGTGTTGTGTTTGAAGCGAGTTCTATTTGGCAACGTCGAGACTCGCGTCTCGTGCCCGTGTCTGGTGTTGGGTCCGGCGTTTGACGAAGGTAAAATTGGTACATGAGTCGGCCTGTTTGTAAATTTAGTTTCTGTGAGAAAAAACCAGTGCATTTAAATGGCCGTCCAGCACTATAACAGATCACCTGTTACTGTCAACCCACTGCCTCCTAGATGTTGCTCATGGCTCCTCGTTGGAACAACTGCATAACAAGTTGCAGTCAGTATACCCAGGTGTGCTGACTTGCGGCAAGTTGTGCAGAGAAGCAGCAGAAGCAAAACCAAAGCTCATGATTCCCATAATTCTCTCCCCTTCATTCGAAAAAGAGTTCCTTCACGCCAGGGCCCCTTGTGCACTCCCATTTGTCTACCAGGCACCTAGTACTTTGAATTCCCAGCTACGCGTTTTGTTTTAAACTTTGCAGTAGCTTCAATAACAAGTGTTTACAACATTTTCTTTCTAACATCACAGCATCAAATGCATTGACATGTTTGTCTAGTTTCACAGGTGACGTGCAATCTGTCTACAATCAATTCCTGACGTTCCAGATATTGGGTAACATTGTTCTGCCCGCAGCTATTACTTTGTACATATTTCAGGTGAGGATTTATGTATTTCTCAATTTTATTAATCGGGAAACACTCTCGTAAATCTAATTGATTTTCTGGAAATCAATCCAGAAAGAAAAAAAAAAACATCTCAGCGGGGATTTCTGGCTAGATTGCATTTAACACTTTGAGTCACTCCGTAACAAATAGGTGTGAGAGCATTCTAAATTCCTAGACAAGAACTTATGGACCTAAGTCCAATTAATGAGAAGTTAAAAAAACTTCTAACTTCAGCGGGAATCGAACCTGGAACTTCTGCATTGGAAGCAGGTAGGCTAACCACAAAGACCACGAGTCACACAATATTATATATAAATTATATATTTTTATGTATACAAAGTCGATTCTTGTTTTGTAAAGATACACCTGTTCTGACGAAAAACACAACCAATTTGTCGATTTTCATGTCCCCCCGATTGTCCGGCCGAATTTTGTGGCTCGTGGTCCTTGTGTTAGCCTATCTGCTTTCAATGCAGAAGGTCCAGGGTTCGATTCGATTCTAAGTTTTTAATTTCTGATTTGGACGCAAGTACATCAGTTCTTGTCTTAGGAATTTGTAAACGGTTACTTTGGAGCCATCCTAGCAACGAAGCAATAATACACTTAAAGCAGTTCTGAAACGGTCTAGTCGATTCTGGCGTTGATCCGCAGGTGTGCGCACTGTCTAAACCACTGATTGATTTATTTCTTATAAAAAAATATGGTATCGATCTTTGGTTAGATATCGTTCAGTAGTCGATTGCGTCGGGGCCTGCAAAGTTGGCTTGGTCGCTTTGGTTTACTGTCCCCGACTGAAAATTAGTTAGGCCCTATGTGACTGAGTGGGTGACTAAAAATACGGATGTATTTATTTTTCTACCTAATTAACCCTTTAACTCACCATGCTTATCTTCCAGGCTCCAGCTTGGGGGGTGAAGGAGGTCGCCATGATACTGGCTGAAGTCTGCCTTCTAACAGAGTTCTTCCTTATATCCTGGTTTGCAAACCAAATAACTAAAGAGGTAGGCCTAATTTGAACAGTTTTATCCTGTAAAAATACCTATAATATAGATCATCGATACAAAGTGTCAGCCTACTGCGCACACTAAAAAAACCTCATTTGACAGTTACAATATACTAGAATTTTAGCTGCCATATTTTTTATTTTAGCTAAGAAGATCCTTCTTGAAGCCCTAATTTAAACAGCAGAAACTTTAGTTCATTCCAACTCTGACTTTTATCCCACCAACTCGAACAATCATGCACTCACCACCCACGAAATACACCATTAATTAATTCCGTATTTTACAAAATTCATTTTAAGAATATAGTTGGATGAGCGCAGCGATCCAGTAATGCCTTGAATTTCCCATACCCCGAGAAAAAAAACTCGGGAGTTTTTTTTGTCTGTTTGTTTGCTCTCTACCGGGCAAACGGCATATGCGATCTTGATGAAACTTGATGGGAACACTCAAAATCACAAAACATTATTAATGGTATGATTTTGGGAACACTCGAATAAATCTATCTCCTAAAATTCGTACCTTTAGGGTAACGAGAAGTGAATATGACCACGCTGCCGCGGCTGGTACAGCGAGGCGCGTGTTGGTTCTCTGTCTCTCTCGTACTCGCAGGATCACAGTCGAGGCACAAGGCAGACATGGTTCACTCTTGCTCTTGTCTTTACGTAATTTGTAGCATACTCTAACGAAATACGTTTACAACGACTACACAATAAAAGGTTAAAAAAATGTATCATCGGACAGAAATAGTCAACTAAAAAAGGTCATCCATCAACGCGACTGGAAAATGCGTTCGCGAAGCGGCCTAATCGACACTAATTTCGTAGATCAGCATTAACTTCTTTCAACTTACAACCGTTGAGGAGATAAATGAGGGGATAAAGCGTTTTCTCGTTTAATGATTCACTGAAAATATTTATGTGACCCTACAGGTTCTGCTGGTAAATTTTAGTTATGGAGTTATGGTTGGTTATTTTACTTTTGGTTATGGTTATTTCTTTAAATTTCCTTTTGTTCCGTTCACTAAAAGTTTCATAAGTGTCCACACGGACCACTTCAAATTTAAGTGGGTGTGTTACCTGATACAATAGCGCCGAAGGATGTGTCATACATTTAGAGGCCAATATAAAGCAGTGATTAATACATACTCCCTACTCCCTTCTGTTCATACTTCATCCTCATCTATCACCACTCATCGTCTCGAATAGCCAATGTGCATTTATATGAGACGTGAAGCAATATCCAATCCAATCAATCAATCAATCGGGTTTAAAATAATGGAGTCGGCTCATAAAAAAAGATAAGGTAACAGCGGTTAACCTTGAACAATGTTTTAAAAACTCTGTAATAGTTTGGAAAACACATTAAGAAACACCAGTAGATGGGTATAATAGTGGTTTATTCTACATACGTCAATACAGGGTAATTATCCAGTAGGTGAAGTTGACAGTAGCTACGCGCTCTCACTAGGTCGCCATCTCTGTCCAGTGCAGCCAACCTAGGCTAACTAACACTAGCTAACTACCACATCTTTCCCCTCATTTTGATACAATCAATAATCAGGCTGAACACAATATGATAATGATAAACCTCTTAGGCCTACAAGCAGGATTGGAATTACACCAGCTTATTGTTTTCTTAGTACATAACAAGCCTTGACTCTGAACAACTTAAAATACTAAACTACTATTTAATTAAGCAAGTAATAATACCTTTAATAGGTAGGCCTATTATAGTATCAGGACACTGAGATATACAGTTTATCTAGGCCTTAGAGTAATTGACATGAAATCGCATACATGATTGGAATTTATCTAAATTACAACATTACCAGAATAGTCAGCACAAATGTCATGTACCTAATAATTGATCATGTTTCATTACCAAAATCCGTAACTTAGTATTTGACATAATCCTTAAATCTAATGGGTTCTTTAACCACCCTAGTACTACGTTTCAGGGCTGGAAACTGTTCTGTTGCTAAGGGAACAGCGGCCCCTGGGTACCTAGTACGGTGTTTGGGACTGGGAAACTGTTCCAATGCGAAGGGAACTGGGCTTTGTGGAACCATTAGGTTTGGCTTTGAAGAATTCTCTTCAGCTACTTCCATGGGTAACTCTACATCTAAGAGAGAATCGTTAGCCGCTTTTTTTCGGATTCTCATATCCTTTCATCAAATCACGTCTGTTTCTTCTGACCGTTCCACTACCCTCCTTTTGGACTACATAAGACCGTGGTTTTTTCATACTTTTTTAACACCTTTGCTGGTGTCCATACCTTGTCTTCCCGTATCATGACTGTTTCACCCTCTTCTAGGGGTGGCAAAGACTTAGAACCCTGGTCGTGATCATTTTTTGTTATGTCTGGAGAGACTGTAGTATCTCCCTTACCCCAGTTTTGCACTTTAGGCTCGAGTAAGCCGTTGATTGCTGGGATCTTGGTTCTGAGCTGCCTGCTTAGGAGCAGTTGAAAAGGGGGAAAAACGGGGTTCCCGTTATCGGAGTGTTTTGGTATTCTAACAGGAACAGGTAAATGTCCGTTTGAGAATAATGGGCTTTTTTCAACATTGTTTTCGCTATTTTTACTCCGTTTTCGGCCATACCGTTGGATTGTGGGTAGCAAGGGCTGGACGTAACAGTGTTGAAATTCCATGCACTAGCAAACTCTTTAAATTCCCTGCTACTAAACGGAACATTGTCCGAGACTACCTTGTCAGGAATGCCGTGTCTCGAAAACACTGCTTTGAATTTATTTATGATTTCATTTGCTGATTTAGATCGCAGTTGGAGTAATTCGATCCACTTGAGTAAAAGTCCTTGATGACTAGGTACGGGTTTCCCTGAAATTCTAATATATCTGTAGCCAAGACCTCCCACGGCCTATCAGGGTATGGGGTATGGAATCAAGGGTTCTTTCACATTCTTTTTTTTAAATTTTTGACAAATTCCGCAACTGTTAATTTTGTCTTCGATTTCTTTGGTCATACCTGGCCAAAAGATAACCTGTCTTGCGCGAGACTTGGTCTTTTCTATTTTCTATCCCCAGATGCCCCTCATGCAATAGGTCTAGCATACTCTTCCTGAGAATGGGTGGGACTAGGACTCGGTCTCCTACAAATACGAGCCCGTCACTAAATGACAGTTGATCTCTGATGTTCCAATAGTACTTACCACTTGTCGGGACTTGATACCTATGATCTGGCCATCCACTGTCATCCAGATTTTTGAGGATCTGAGCAGTCTCATAGTTTGCAGTTGCGATTTAAATTCCTCTTGCTTCTCCTTGGACATGGCTAAGTGTTTGGATATGCTGTGAACTGTAACATCTTCCTCGAGATTATTCCCACCTGTTTCTGGGAGGGCAGCTCTGGACAATGTGTCCGCTAGGTACATCTGCGAGCCAGGTACATAGTTAACATCAAGATCATATTTCACAAGGTTTAGTTGTAATCTTTGGAGTCTTGGTGACACCTTGTTGATGTTTTGTTTACAATCGAAACCAGCGGTTTATGGTCGGTTTGAATCACTGTTCGTCTTCCATAACGTAGTAGTGAAACCTTTTCACGCCAAACACTATTCCAGCCAGTTCTTTTTCGATTTGTGAGAATCAAACTTCGGAATCGGTCATACTACGCGACGCGTACGCGATGGGTGGTCCCTCCTGCATAAGACAGGCCCCTAACCCCCTCTGTGAGGCATCGTTTTTCAAAACTAATTCCTTCGTAGGGTCATAATAGGTTAGTACCGGTGAGGAGCACAATTTCTCTTTAATCACGGCCTCAGCTTTAACTTGTTCATGATTCCATTCCCAGGGAACATCTTTCCTAAGAAGCATCCTTAGTGGTGCGCTAAGTGAAGACAAGTTTTTGGGAAAGAACTTGCTTACATAGTTAAGTACCCCCATGAACCGTTTCAGCTCTGTTACATTTGTTGGACTGGGCATTTCAATATCGCTTTTACCCTATCCTCATCAACCTTCAACCCTTGTGCCGACATGATGTGCCCCATGTATTTTACTGCATCAACTTTGTATTTAAATTTTGACGGTTTAAAACGAATGTTGAGATCCTGTGCCCTCTTAAAAAGTGCTCGTAGTGCACAGTCATGTTCTTCCTCCGTCCTACCGGCTACGATAATATCGTCAAAGATAACCTGGAACCCCGGGATGTCCCTAAAGTTCTCAGTGTTTTTGCGTTGAAACACCTCTGGGGCTGATTTAATTCCGAAAGGGAGTCTTAAGAACTTAAATCTACCCAGCGGACTATTGAAGGGGCAAAGCTCCGAGCTCTTGGTCATCCAATAAAACTTGCAAAAACCCGTCGCGCATATCGACTATTGAGAATACCTTCATGTTGGCTAGATGAACTATCACATCCTCTGTAGTTGGAATTGGGTAGTGCTCACGTTTGATCGCCCGGTTAAGGTCAACCGGATCTAAACATAGCCTCAGCGTACCATTGGCTTTTCTCGACTACTCACTAAGGTGATGGACTCAGTCTGTTGGCTTGGTAATTTTCTCGATAACATTGGCCGCCTCTTGCTCTTCCAACTTTACTTTCAGTTTACCTAACATAGCTACTGGAATCCGCCGTGGCGGATGGATTACCGGCACACAGTTCTCCTATAAGTGTTATTTTATGTTGTCCAAGGCATGCATCCTAACCCTGAAAATACTGCCTTATTTTCTTCCAACACACTCTCTTTTGTTCCGAATAATGGAACACTAGGCCTAGCGAGGGACCCTAATGCATCTATCTTTTCAACCAACACCTAATTTCATGCAATCCCTCAGTCCCAATAATGGCCTAAACTCTTGGTTTCCAACCACAAAGTCTATTTTTATAGGCTCACCTCCCAAATCTTTCACATGCTTACATTCAAGTTTGACAGTAACCTACAGATTTGATTTTAGAATAACCAAATGCAACTAGCACAATTGAAGTTTTCTCCAACAGTTTAGGCAACTTTAAATCATCATACACTTTCCAGGGTAGAACACTTACCTCTGCTCCTGTATCTATCTTACAGTTTATATTGGTACCTGGATGGATACTTCCTGCAACCACATCCTATTGGTTTCCGTACAATTGCTTTGAACCTGATTGACAGATTGCATCAGAGATGAAACATAAAATTCGTCTACATGCTCTACTTCAGTGTCCACATAATGATGTGTGTTATGTTCATCCTCGGACTCCTCATCCTCTACCTTACACTCATCCACCTTCTTTCTCCTTGGACACATTTTAGCAAAATGATTACTCTCTTTACAATTTTAAGCACGTTTTCGGATATGCTGGGCACTGTCTCAAACTATGTCTGTACCCACACTTCTGCAGTTAAATTTCCTGTCATCTTCTTTCTTCCCACTGTTCTTCAATTCTTCTGACCTATTAGGCCCTACTTCCTCTTGAATCTTCCTTCTTGGGACCCATGGCTTCTTGTGCTGACTGACCTCTTGAACGGAAGCTGGGCTTTCACCTTGCCTTAACAGCAACTCTTCTACTGGCACCTTTTCCTCCATGGCCTGGGTCTGAAGTCTGCTTGCCTCTGCAGCACGGCAAAAGTCCGCTGCTTTTTCTAACATTAGGTCACCTGACCCTTAAGAGTCTCTCTTTCAATCCCTTGTCCCAGATTCCTAACACCACCCGCAGTGTAAATAATTGTTTTTTCATGGAGCCAAATTCACACGTTGCAGCCATAACCTTTAAATTAGTAAGAAAATGGTCGAAGGCCTCACCTTCTTGCTGCGAGCAAGTAAAAAATACACTCTCTTCATAGATCAAATTCTTACGCGGGTTGCAGTACTCGTCAAATTTGTCGACAACACATTGAATCTTCTTTTTTTCTGTTTCTCGCATCTCAAAGGTATTAAATATTGACAGCCCTTCATCTCCAATAAAGTGAAGTAGGGTCGCCACTTGGTCCTCTTCATCGTCCTTGTAGCCCTTGGTAGCCCTCTGATAAATGCTGAACTTGTGCTTCCACACCCGCCAATGCTCACTTACATTGCCACTAAACTCCATCTCGGGGAGCTTCCTATGAGCCTGAGCCATTATAGTTTTATAGGCTCTGTTTAAATTAGTATTGGACCTATTCAGGCCTACTTACTGAACAAGATTTGCTAGTCAGTTTTACTGGTTTCCTTACGCCATTGCGTCAGTCAATTCCCATTGCAGCACTGCTGGGCGCATTGGCGCGCATTTTCATTGCTTCCCTATAGGGGTCTTGAGCATTGGGCTCTCTTTGTCTAGGCGAGTCGGCGATGACGCGATAGGCCTAGCATTGGCTTCGGGCCGAGTTAGGATTTGCCCAACTTGATCACTTCACGCGCGGTTTTGTCACAAACTACCACTTCTGTACACCATGTAATAGTTTGGAATGCACATTAATGAAACACCAGTAGATGGGTATAATAGTGGTTTATTGTACATACGTCAATACAGGGTAATTATCCAGTAGGTGAAGTTGACAGTAGCTACGCTCTCTCACTAGGTCGCCATCTCTGTCCAGTGCAGCCAACCTAGGCTAACTAACACTAGCTAACTATCACAAACTCCTCGGCCGAATTTGTTCCAGACTGGAGCCAAAAGACAATCTGCATGTTTTGGCAGTAATCAATAAATGATTGTTTGTAAGGTCAGCTTGGTATTAAAGTTCATAATCTAGGTATTCCTTGAAGATGGAGACTACAGAGAGTAGGGAGTCCCGCGGGGAGAAGTCGAGTACCCGATGTCATCACTAAGCCTTCTTTCAAGTCAAGTAACGCTCGTACAACTACCTAGTTTGCCCGTTTAAAACCAGTCTTTTGAGCGAGCGCAGCGAGCGTCTCCACTTGACTCTTATGGCTCGAATGTCTGTTTTTATTTATTTATATTTTTTTTTCTGTTACTGCTTCGATACAGGTCGCACCGTTTCTCTGATCGACCTGAAATTTTTCACACATGTACATACCATCTAGGCGGGTTGCTGTATAGTTTTTGAACAAACTCGGATCGTTCGTTATAAAAAATAAGCAATAAAATAAAAAAAAAATGTTCCGATCGTTATGAAATTTTGCAGGGTCAATAAATACAACATTCTCTCCTATTTTACAAATTTTCAGCTAAATTGGTCAAAACCTTTAAGACTTATTGGTATGTAACATTATGGGAATGTCGTACTTGGGTCGTTGTTGCACGTACCGGTGCTCGCTCAACAACGTGACGGGACTTTAGCGTTTTCCTAGTACAATTATATGTTCGTTGGTGTGGTTCCAGAGCTCCAAGGTGCGGGACGCCGTGTTCGGCTGTGATTGGCTGGACGCTACGGACAGCTTCAAGCGGAGCATGCGCATCATCATGTGTCGGGCCAACGAGAGACTTGTCATCCGAGTAGCGGGCTCCATCCCCCTCTCATTGACGACCTTTAAAGACGTGAGTTCCTGTCCGAATCACTCTTCAGTAATTCTCTTCATTATTACCTATATAATGTTAACATAGTTTATTTTCAGGTGACCAAGACAGCCTATTCATACTTCATGGCTATGAGAACCGTGGCAAGTAAATAGTGAAAATGGATTGGAATAATATACGTTTCAGTTGTATGCCTTACGTCTATTCGTAAAGTCACAGCTCAACTGAAGGTGCCTGACGACCAGGCTACAATGTAATGCTCAGCTTTACCATGGCTGATGGTTCAACAGTTTCACAGGCGTGCGCATTTCTCTGGCAGACTCGGCATTGCCTGGTCTAAAGTGTCATCTCTGTCCACCAGGCGGTCGATTAACTAGACGTCTTTAGATACGGTTTCATCCCAAGAACAATAATTTAACTTCCTATTTATCGGTTTTGCCGCTAGATTCAGAATTTTGGAAAGTCGAAATGCGTCGAAAATATAAAATTAAGACAAGCAGTGACACCTAGCCGTTTCCAGCTTTTAAAGCAGCTGTCAAATTTGAAATAAGTCGCCAAAAAACTAAGATGTGCAATAAAATATTAAGTATAATCCTTCTGATTTATCCATTAAAAAGCGTTTAAACCCAAGAATATAACCTAATGCTGGGTCAATGTTGGACGCTGCTGGCAAGCTTAAGCAACCTAACCTGTCCTAACCAGCATCACATGATCAAACTAGCAGCTAACTTATTCGTCGTTCATGATGACTTTTTAGGTTTAGTTCGACGGTTGTTGGAGTCGGGCTAACGTTTTTTAAATGGTAAATGTTAATTCTAAAAGTCGCTTGATCAGCAATTCCAACTAATTTCACATTCAATATTCAATTAAATATTTGAATTTGAGAGATGTTAATTACAAAGGATGACTGCAATGGGCAAGAGCCTATTTCAAGAATTTTAACAAGTCTCCTAGACAATCCTTGGAAATGACAAGAAATTACCCATTTGGTGGCAAATTTATTGTCCAATTACTGAAAAAATAAGTACTATTTTAAAAATGCGTTCCGATTACGCAATACACACATTCTTATATTTAACATTTTGTTGCAAACCACAAATCGTCAGGACAAACGATAGAGCTATCCAAGTGTTCCAGACTATACCTATCTTGCATTCTGCATCATTTTTTTAAAAATAATTCCAACATAAAAGAGTACGGAAATTTAAAACACCTTTTTTGTATATAGAAACCACGAACGTAGGCATGATTTCCTCACTAAGGACTAAATTGATAGGGTACACTAGTCACTAGGGCCTACTGGTTAAAAAGAACAGCACTTTTGTCAAACGTATTTTGTTGTTCTTCCTTGGAATACATATTTACATATTTTCCACACTAAACACTCTCAAAGTCCAACTCGCTACCTTCCCGTGGTTTGGCCTGTGGGTAGGGGAGTAGTGTATTCCCCAAAAATAAGGGCGAGCTCTGGCCGGTTGGGGTGCGTGTTGCAGAGAGAGCTCTCGCGCAACTTTTTATCACACCTTTCTTCATTCACACAGCCTTACTCACATTTATTTTCTTCTTTCACTTTTTTCGTCTCCATACTTGCCGGCCCTCTCTGCAACGAGCACTCCTCCGTTCCCACCCAGTTTAACCCATCCTATCCAACATCCTCACTCCTTCCCATTAACCCCCCTCGTCTTCCCTTACGTTCCTCTCATTGGAAAGAAGAAAACATGGTGGTAATCCACAATTATGGAAAAAGAAAATTTGGAAGATTCCAATACACTTGACATAGGCACTGATAACTCTACTGTTGAGTGCCCTAAAACAACATTAACTAACTAACTCTGATTGGAGCATTCTTAAAGGCTCAACCACTCATCAAACATATATATATTTTTTTAGTGTAGATCCTGTTATCATAGAGATCAGAAGGAAAAATGACCACCAGTGTTAGTCGATCACTGGGGTAATGAAAACCGATAAGAATACTACAAATACCTTCTGCTTTATAATGTGTTCATTCTATTGTTCGTTGTTCGTGTTTTGAAATCTTGCAGTGACAATGGTGAACACGTGTTGCGTCGGCGGATGTAGTAATGAGCGTAGTAACGATCGTGTCATTTCGTTATAAATTCAGGGTGCGAATTGACGGGGGATGGGGATGGGGGGGATTTCCCCCCTTGGGTAATTTCATCTCTGACTCTGTTTAACTGAAAGATATCCCCGCCGGGGATGGCTAAATCCCTACCTCTGGATATCCATCTCATCTCATATCAAAATGGCTTGTTCTCGTAATGTTAATAAATAATGCGTCAATTTACACATATTCCTTTCAAAATAATACCTCAGATCGCTTCTAATGCCATCTAGAGGGTAATAAGGAACCTAAGTTTTGAAGGCGGGAAGGAAATTGGTTCTTTTTTTTAATTCTAATTAGCATGGTACGAAAATGTAACTCGCCGTATCTTTTGACTCGCGCAAAAGAAATCTAAACCAATAACATCACAAGATGCACAATTTTGTGAAGAAGATGATGGCATTCTACTTTGCTCGATGACGCTTCCTAAATTCAAACTATTATGAGTTTAATGGACCCATGTTTGCGCGCTGTCGCAAATGTACTCTGACTGAGCGGCAACCTAAGCGAGACGCAGCCACGTTGTGTGCAGCTGTGGCATCTTCGCATACCACGCGCCTGTCCATGGTTGCTAAATGTACTTCGCATTCAAGATTTTGTTGGCACATTAAAGGATATTTTATTAGTAATGTATAATCTAGTACAACCCAGTGACCTCACAGTAGCCACAAAGCAAGTCGGATACCAAATGTTAAGCTGATGCCACGGACAAAATGTTTTACGTGCTTTTTCATGAGCAGTTTGGAAGGTTTGGCAACAGTGTAAATGTAGAGTTCACTTCGACTCAAAACAAATGTCATTAATATTTGTGATAGAGCAGAGTTATGTATATCCACGCAAAGAGGAAAGATTATAGTTTCTTACAGTATGAATATTATTCCGGTCCGTGGTCGGGTTCTCGCGCTATCGCTTACGAAACATTTAGCACGGGTTAATCGCCTATACCACGCTGACCGGAGAGAACCAGACAACGCCCACTTAGGTTCCCTATAAAACCCCAAATATTTTCCTCAGATCGCTTCTAAGGCCATCTCTAGGACAATAATACGCCCAAAATAAAATTCCCTCCGGCGGCTGGGGCTCAGACCCCGTACAGCGCACACAGGTAATATACTTGACCATCCTTCCCTCTGCCAAGCCATTAATTCGCACCCTGGACTTATAATATATTATTCCCAAGAAGACGTGATTCCCTTCTCTACAATGAACAGTGGCTTAATTGAATGAAAGAATTACCTAATGTTTTTTGTGTGTGTGTTATTGCGCGATCCATGGTGTGATCGCCTCGACACGATACGGCCACCCTCGCGCAGACATCGCTGTCAAGGTCCTCTCGATCTCCGCCTAGCGGAGGATCGTCTAACCTAGTGGTCACACGAGCGAGTTAGACGAGCCTCCGCCAGGTGGCGGAGATCTAGAGGACCTTGATCGCTGTGACTGAAGGTAGCAGGTAGCGGGCGACCTGCCGAGATTTCTCTCCCCCAAGTGACGTCACACGTAGTTTTAGCGCGACCCAGTTCAAATGAAAATAAATCCGATTTCGTTCGACCGATTTTGACAATTTATTTTTTCTTCGTACGTAGAACAGTAGAAACGGATGTTGCAACTTCAAGACAAGACCTTTAATAATGGAAAAGGTATGTTGATGCTTGAAGTTGCGAATTTTTAGGCTGCTATAAGTACAGCATAAGTTCGTTGCTAAGTTCTGACCATGAACAGTCTCAACATTTTCCAAAAGTCAAACTAAATTCACCAAAGAGTGCATGTCTCGTTGGAGTAAGCCTACCTGCTTCCAATGCAGAAGGTCCCGGGTTCGGATCCCGGATCAGACAGAAGAATTTAACTTCTAATTTGGATTGAAGTCCTTCAGTTCTTGTCTTATCCTAGCAATGAGGAATTTACTAAATTCAAATTTGTTTTGAATCGTCTTTGTTGATTCTGGCGTTGATCCGCGGGTGTATGCACTGCCCATAAGCCACTGATTTCTACATGTCCCATTACTTTATCCTGTGTCCTTTGGTTTTCTCTCCCCCACTGAAAATCAGTTGTTTGACTGATGAGTGGGTAGACTCTAAATACGGATTTATTTATTTATTTATTTATTTATTTATTTACACTGTACTTTGTGGGTACTGTTGTCTTCTAGTGTGTATTGTTGGTACATGTTTTGTTCGTTATGACGTAATCAATACATCATCAACTCATACTTGTATTGTTTATTACTTCTATTGTCATTTACATTAAAGGTGGGATTCCAATGCGACGGCTGATACGACTATAGCCGCGCGGCTGCAAACACTACATGAGTCACACTGCTTTATTTAAATGAATTAAGTGTAAAGGTACGATTCCTATGCGACGACTGAAACCACTATAGCCGCGCGATCAGAGTCGCGCGATCAGAGCCGCTTGTTCAAATTCCTATGCCGCGACTCTTGTTTCAGTCGCCACGTGATTAGCATGGAGAAAACACTGTTGGTAGCATATTTTCTTGAAGAAGAGGAAGAGGAATAATTGTAACTAAATATGCTAAATCAATTAAAAAGAAGTGACCCTAAACCAATGTACTTGGCGAGGGAGGAGGAGGGATTTCAAAGTATTCTAATACAGAGACATCTTTTGGACGATGCATCAGTGTTTAGGAAATTTTTTCCGCTTGAATATTGACCAGTTTGTGGTGTATTCAAAGTTCAAACCCCCGCTTACTTGCCTCGCCACATTGACAAGGCGGTGTATAAAAGAGTATGGCGTCGCTTCCTTCTCTCAATCTCATGCACAATATCATGTAGTAGATTTAGTACAACGTTTTATAATAAATGATGCTTTAAAGCTTACCAGATAATCATGGCTATGCATTATTACGAGCCTTACCTACACCCACATACATACATAACAAAACTGGCGACGAAGATATGGATTTGGTAAGGTAGATTTACATTACAGTTTACAATGCCTGAAACTAGTCCGAGCGTTTCTCAACCACGTGGTAATGCAAGTGGGCTAGTTGCTTCGATCGGACCGTTTAGGCCCGGAGAAGAGCCATGGGACGTTTACGTCGAAAGGATCGAAATTGCATTCGACGCCTTCGATGTGGCTGAAGCTAAGAAGAAGAATGTGTTTTTCTCTGTGCTTGGAAGCGAAACATTTGTGGTGCTACGCAACTTGGCTACACCAAGGACACTCACTGATCTGTCGTTCACAGAGGCAAAGGACCTGCTTACAAGTAGGTACAGCCCTAAGCCTAGCAAACGTACACAAAGGTTTAGATTTCGCAAGCGTCTACAGCTAGAGAACGAAACTATACTCGAGTACCTACAGGAGCTCAGAAGTCTCAGTAAGCATTGCGAGTTCACAGACCTAGATGAGAATCTGCTAGACCAACTCATTGCAGGAGTTCGGGACAAGATTTTGCAAACCAAGCTGCTGGCGGAGGGAGATGCCATTACCTTCCAGAGAGCAGTTGAGATTGCTACGGCAGCGGAGACGTCGCAGCGAGATGTCCAAGTCTTACGCGGAAATGCAGGGGCAGGCGGCCAAGTACACAAGGTCGTGGCTACCCAAGGTACATCGTACAAGGCAGGCAGAGGTAAGCCTAAGAATAATTTTGATTCTAGGCCTAGGCCTACTACAGAGGCAAATTCTGCCAAAGGCATGTGCTATCGCTGTGGCAATGCAAACCACAAGGCCGATGCATGCAGTGCTAAGAACCTGACATGTCACAAATGTCAGAAGACAGGCCATATTTCTAAGGTATGCATGTCCAAGTCTGGGAACAATACCAATTAGGGCCTAAGACCTCGGGTACCAATCTGCTTACATCAGAGGTGGAAGACTCATATCTGTTCTGTCTCAAGGTGGAGAAAGATAGACATGAGGGCTCTTTCAAGGTGGCTGTTGAGTTGAATGGAGTAGACTTAACAATGGAAGTGGACACAGGATCAAAACATTCAATCATTGGCATAGACGCGTTTAGACGTCTATGGCCTACCGATCCTCCGCCACTAGCCCCATCAAAGTTCAAACTGCGAACCTGGTCACAACAGGAGTTAGCAGTACTGGGAGTGGCAACGGTAACCGTGCAGTATGGGAAAAAATTATGCCAGTTACCACTATACGTGATGCAGACAGATGGGCCTAGCCTACTCGGCAGAGACTGGTTTCACCACTTGGGGCTGGCTGTGACCAGCGTGAACCAGTTAGGTGTAAGTGATGGCAATCTTCCTAAAGAATTGCATGGCCTAGAAAACGTTTTTGCAGGCGGTTTAGGTTGTTACAAAGGGGAACCGGTTCACGTGGAACTAGATCCAAATGCTACACCTGTCTTTCGCAAACATCGGAGCCCACCCTACGCATTGAAAGAGAAGTCTGACCAGGCCCTAGAACAAATGCAACGTGACGGGGTAGTCGAGACTATAGCACAAGGGGAATGGGGTACACCTGCTGTTTTTGTTGCCAAGCGCGACAACACTGTGCGAATTTGTGGTGATTATTCGGGGACAGTCAACCCTGTGTTGAAGGTTGATATTTATCCTCTACCTACAAATACAGAAGTGTTTACAGCACTCTCTGGAGGATGCTTTTTCACACGGTTGGACCTCGATAGGGCTTACACCCAAGTACGAGTGGATGACGAGTCATCACGGGTACTTGCACTGAATACACAGCAAGGCCTACTACGAATGCTGCGTCTTCCATTTGGGCTGGCGTCCGCACCAGCATACTTCCAGAGACTGATGGAAAATCTTCTTAAAGGACTAGAAGGTGTAGTAATTTTCCTTGATGACTACTCGTTTCAGGAAAGACAAAGGAGGAATGCTGGGCGAGAACGAGAGCTGTGTTGGAAAGATTTGATACTGCTGGTTTACGTCTCAAACTGTCTAAATGCGAATTTATTTTGCCATCAGTAGAGTTTCTAGGGTTTTTGATTGATAGCAAAGGAATCCACCCTACGGAGGATAAAGTACAGGCTATTCGATCGGCACCCGCACCTACAAATCTGCAGCAGTTGGAGTCATTCCTGGGATTTCTTACATTCTACGAGCCTACACGCAAGGGGCAGCAATGGACCTGGAGCCAGAAGCATGAGCAGTGTTTCAACGATGCCAATACAGCAAGTCACATCTGATCAGGGACTGATTCATTACAGTCTGACTAAACCAGTAGGAAAGTCTTGTGATGCCTACGGGTTGGAGCGGTACTGTCACATTCCGAGCCAGATGGTTCCGAACCTCCAATCGCCTTCAAGTCTCGTACGCTACAAACGGCAGAGAAAAATTATTCTCAGCTAGATAAGGAATTTTTATCAATCATGTTCGGGTTAAAGAAATTCCACCGTTTTATTTATGGTCGAAAATTTGTCATATATACTGACCATAAACCATTAGTAGGTCTGCTTCGGCCAGGGCGAGTGTTACCTGATGTATTATCCCCACGTATGATGCGTTGGAAATTGACTTTAGGATGTTATCTGTATGATATCAAGTACCGTCCAGGTAAAGAGAATTCAAATGCAGACTTGTGCAGCCGATTACCGATCCCAGGACCGGATACACCAGAGTACCCGGAACCAGCGGATGTGTGGTTACTACAAGGACAGCCTGCAGAACTTCCAATCTCGGCTGACACCATACGTCTGGAGACGAAGAAGGGGCATCATTCTTTCTAAAGTTGTAGCTGGTGTGCTACATGGCTGGGAACCATCGAAGTTACCGGTTGAGTTTCAACCCTACCTTCGGAATACAACGGGGTTATCGGTGGAAGGTGGGTGTCTTCTCTATGCCAACAGAGTAGTGATTCCCGAGAGTCTACGAGTCGATGTTCTGAAAATGTTACATGCAGTCCATCAGGGAATCGTTGCGACAAAGGCAAAGGCCAGGAGTTATGTTTGGTGGCCAAACATGGACCGAGCAATCGAAGAAATGATTGGCCAGTGTACATCTTGTGCTGCAAACAAGCGTGCACCCACAACATCGAACGTGATTCCATGGAGTGTCCCAGTCGACCGATGTCGCGTATACACATTGACTTTGCAGGGCCCACGGAAGGACATACATTCTTCATAGCGGTGGACGCTTACTCTAAGTGGCCAGTTGTGAAGAACACCCGGGGGTCACTTACGGCAAAGACAGCGATTGACGTTCTCCGAGACATGTTCACGGACTACGGGATTCCCGATGAGATCGTTTCAGATAATGCGGCAGCATTCAAAGGAGAGGAGTTTCAAGACTTTCTTTACAAAAACCAGATTAAACACATAACCTCAGCACCTTACTCGCCTGCATCTAACGGTTTGGCAGAACGTTATGTTCAGATGGTTAAACAAAAACTTACGAAAGTTCACGGCGGATAAGTGGCGTTTGGAGTTGGGAAACATTTTGTTAGCTCTGAGGACTACACCCAGTACCAGTACCGGGGTGACTCCGGCAGAAATGCTAATGGGCCGAAAAATCCACACAATGCTCGATAAATTACATCCCAACAACAAGACTTCTGTGGAGAGGGAGAGTGTGGCTGTTCAAGCTCAACAATCAGACTTTCCTAGCCGACAATTTGCAGAAGAGGACTCAGTGATGTACCGCAACTATGGTCCTGGACCAAAGTGGCTGCCTGGGTAATATCGGAAGTACACGGGCCCAGGAACTTCACCGTCGAAGATGCCAGTGGAGCAGTACGACGCGTACATCTAGACCAAGTTCTACGCAGAAGTTCGGTGGTACCAGTGGTAGCAAGGGCGACTCTTCCCGAAGCTTCCCAAGTCCCGAATAGTGCTGTGATGCCACCAGATGCTGGCAACTCCAGTGCTGTTATACAAAATGATAATTCTGTACAAGAACGTTGTACAGATTCCCAGGAACTATCTACGTTTAGGGTTCAGTCTCCTGTTGAGTTGACACCTTCAAAATCCCTAATTGGACTGAGTAACTCAAACTCAACTAGTCGTCACTCTTCAAGGGCTACAAAGCCACCATCCTATTTGAAGGATTATCATTGTTAGTTTTTGGATCATGATGCTTTTGTTGATTCAATTATTAAATCTTTAAGTTTAGGTTAATTTCATTCCAGTTTACAAGGTTGCATAGTATGTTCCTAAAAAAACTGATTCCTATATTACAATCTTAGTTAGTTACTGTTTTGGAATATTGTGCTACAAGTACCAAATCATTTCATTATTTTCATTTCATTATTGGTACCTAAGCTCACGTATGACTTTGCAATCTACTTTTATGCATTGTAGGTATACTGTTGAGGGGAGAATTGTGGTGTATTCAAAGTTCAAACCTCCCGCTTACTTGCCTCGCCACATTGACAAGGCGGTGTATAAAAGAGTATGGCGTCGATTCCTTCTCACAATATCAGGCACAATATCATGTAGTAGATTTAGTACAACGTTTTATAATAAATGATGCTTTAAAGCTTACCAGATAATCATGGCTATGCATTATTACGAGCCTTACCTACACCCACATACATACATAACACAGTTCAATTACGTTTTGTCACTCAGCTTCACGAAAACAACAGTAGTTCTATATTTAATATAGGAAAATACTTCCGATCGCGTGGCGGCTGCGGCCTTGCTGCGGCTAGACTGCTCCATGGAGCAGTCAAGTCGTCCGGCTCAAGCCGTCTCATAAGAGCCGCGTCAGCCGCGCGTCTACAGCCGCGCGGCTACAGTCGTATCAGCCGTCGCATAGGAATCCGACCAAGACTATAATCAAAATGTGATTTTTTATAATAACAACACATGTCAAGATTAATCTAGTTTTGATTTTAAGGCATTTTTACAAATAATAAGACGTTTAGATGAGTTCGGAGCAACGTTTTTCATAACTTAATATAAGGTGTCTATTTTTTTTATACCGTGAATGAAGGGGATTTTGACACATATTCCGGGCAACTTTATGATCTTCTATTTTCGGCCCAACAATTCGAATACCTATTTGAAATCTTTAAAATAACTAGAAACATTCATATCTAAAGTTCACCAACTCACTTAACGCTTGTCGCAATCAGAGTTCATTTTAACATTTAGTGAGGTGATATTGTCTAGAACTCAAGCTTTAAAAATTATTACAAAAATTCCTTTTGGTGGTCTATCTACGGTCAGTTATCATAAAAAACTGATTTAAAAAAAATGCTCTGTTGAAGACATAAACTCGTTTTAGTGACGTCTCCCCTTGATAACCTGCGTTAAAATCTGGATTGTACTAGCTCATCCGAGGATGAGATAGTCGCGAAATTAAAACCAAGCGAAATTACGTTTTTTGTGATATCTCGAGAACGCTGCAAAATATCGCAAAACTATTTGCAGACAGCTATATGGTTTTGTAAGAACTATAGCCTGTACGAAAAAATATTGGAATCTGATGGTAATTAAGCCTTTTATTTGATATTTAATTAATTAAATGCATATCTGAAATAAAAACCGCACCGATTATTATATTTGAATATTTTTTCTTGCATTATATTGTTTTAGATGTATGCTAGTCCTATCAGTTTTAGATATTTTTTTGCATCGTTCTCGAGATATCACGAAAAATGTAATTTCGCGTGGTTTTAATTTCGCGACTAAGAAGAAAAGAAAGAAGAGTTCATTATTTAATTGATTAAAACATGGTGGGTACAGTGGTCACAACTCTTTATTGATTAACAAAACAACTTTCAGGAATCAGCAGCTATTTCCGTCATCCGGTTAATAAAACTATCTAAAACAAAATAACTCAAGCAAAAACCATTCCCAAGGAATCACGGATACAAATAAAGAATTGAGTCCAAGAAAGTGTTTTGATCGAAATTAAAGTATTTCGTGATTTTGTGTGGTGGAATTGTTTATATTTACTAGTCCATGGGCCTAACAAAAGGCGCTTACCTAGAACGGTTTTGAACCACGGTCGGGATGGATTTTTTTAAATTTCTGAATTGATATAATAGTATTAAAGTAGCTTTTAGTACTAACTTTTTTAAATATATTTTGTATACATGTTTATAAAATGGATATTGAAATTAATAATTACTACTTATAATAAGGGAGGCGATCGAGCGCTAATTTTTCGATTGTAATAGTTGGCTAACCCTCCAGAATTTATATTTTAACTCGAAAAAGAAATTTACAAAATTCAACTTTTCTGAATTTGAAGCCAAATATTACCAAATATTGCCTGCGATAACTTAGTAAAAGGATGATATGTCACAGTTTGCTGGTATTGGGTCAACCTGCATGGAACCAATCTCTAATTGTCACGGACATTAGCATTATATTATATTAATATCAAACAATGTGTATATCATTATCAATCAATCAATCATCATATACATCAATCAATATCAATATCAATATCAATATCTATATCAGTATCAATTATTGCTTTATATCCAACTATTCTTTCTTCTAACACTGTGTATATCATTATTATTATCAAATAGACTATTCACTTTGTCTGCAAAGAGTTATACTTGTACACAGTACTAGTCTAAGTGAATAAAAATATCCACCCATCCATCCATCCATCCATCCATCCATCCATCCATCCATCCATCCATCCATCCATCCATCCATCCATCCATCCATCCATCCCTCCATCCATCCATCCATCCATCCATCCATCCATCCATCCATCCATCCATCCATCCATCCATCCATCCATCCATCCATCCATCCATCCATCCATCCATCCATCCATCCATCTATTGAAAATATAAATACAGTTTTAAATTGTTGGTGAAAAGTTTGATTGTAGATCGTTTGCAACGAGGGGGAGGACCCAGTCTGCCCAGTCAGTTAGGAGGAAGCGACGCATCAAAGAGAATTTAAGATGCGTACATACAAACGGGGACAGCAATTTTATACTCACTTTTTATCGGAACCAAAGTTTATCATTTATTATTTCTAGGGATGACCTAATAATGTTTCACACACTCGTTGGCTGAAACGCTCAAACATTCAAAATAAAATAGACGTGATGTACAAAGCCTGTATTGTCTTGGAACTTCCCTATAATGTTGAATTTGATTGGAGCTTGGTGTAGGTTTATTAATCCATATCACATGGTAGGACGAACATCAAGGGGTAAAAATTTGTCAGGATTGGAGTAGAGGTCAATACTGAAAGTGGTGTCGGCCATGCCCATAGCAAAGTCTAGGTCTAGTTGTTGCAGGGTGTAGAGAGGCACACCATAGCCAGAAGAGGCTTAGCAGAGGATTGCAAGTAAGTAGTCGGGAAACAATTCCGTTGGTGGAATTGTTAATATTTAAAACAATTCGGAAGTATCTAGACCGCCCACAGATATCTATTATCAGATCTATAATCCAACTACAATTCAGAAGTTAAAAAGTTACTGTCTCGGTGGCCTAGTTGCGCTACCTGGAATATGGGAGACTCGGGTTCGAACGCCGATCGGGATGGATTTTTTAACTTCTGAATTGTATTAAATATTGTATAGGCCTTAGTATAAGTTAACTTTGAATATTAGTTTCAATCATTGAATACTACATGTTGTGTATTTATACATTTACATAAATATTAAATATTTAAATATATGATTATGGTCACTTAAATTTAGTGTTTTTTTCAAACATTGCGCTAATAGACCTAGAGCCGACTGTACCCCCCCCCCCCTCCCTGTGTGTCGGAAGGGCTGAGGGTGGTTTTAGGTACTAACATATATTTACTTTTGATGTGCGCTTTTGAGCCATTACAGTTTTGGTGGGTGTACCCACCAGTGGTGACCAAAGTAACCACGATAAAAATTAAAAAATAAATAATTTCGATCGTAAATTGTCATTCATAAAATATCTTCCCCTAAGTTCTGGGGATGGTTTTAGGTACTTTAATACCTTGAATTTTATGTTTTAACTTGTACTTTTCTATGATGTTTGTGGGTATACCCACCAAGGGTAATTTGAGTTCACAATATAAAAAATAATAAATTATTACTATCGATCGTAAAGGAACCAAAAGTTATGTTTTGCATTATATACTATCGACTTGTGGTAATAAATCAAAATTATTATTTTACTTTACAGGGTGGTACAAAGAAAGCCAAATCTATATTATCTTAAATCTACCAGCATAAAATTGAACTCTGCCATTTATGGCCGAATGAATCCATTTTGTTTGGTGTGGCAAAAACAAATTTATTATAATTAATAATCACTATCAATAATGCTTTAGATAATTCATGTTAGCGATCATTATGTTGCTGGGTATACCCACCATGGGTTTCCTAGTTGACTGCATACAATATGAATATGGGTGTGTGTTATTTTTTAAATAGTATGAATGCTGCATATTATCATTGAGTATAGAACATGATGAATAATGTATACTATATACTAAATCATGTTCTAAGGCATTTAAATACGGTATAAAATTTAAATTATCTTAGGGTATCGACATAGATAAACCCCATCTTTAAAATATACATCTAGGTGCCCGTTAGGGCGTCCGCAGCCAAGCCTGTGGCGCGCTACACACTCAGGCACCTTATACAGCAAGCAGTTGGGTGATTTCGAGGTGCACAAGCCGTCATGAAACGTAGTGTGAACTTGAAAACTATCCAATCGGGGATTTAGGTAAACCTTTAGGTATGGTACCTGACAACACATGCCAAATTTGGTTGGGGTACGAACATTCCTTCTTGGTTAAAAAATTACTTGAAACATTGCTTAAATTTACTTTAAGGATGTTAGTTACTGCTGGCTACTACTAGCTTTGGGTTTGTAAACCCAAAGCTACTAGGCTTACTGTCTAATTCGTCAGCTTAAATTGCCCATGATCTGACAAAGGGAGAGCAAACGTTCATATTTTACATATATACCATTGTTAACTGGTAATACCACAGCAATTAAATCGACTTTGATAAATTATTTATTTTATCAATAATTGCAATTGGAACGTTCCAAAAGTAATGAGATCCCACAAATAACAAAAAAATTGTACACATACAGCCAAACAAACAATCAAAAGCACTGAATTCTAAAAGAAATGCCAAGCTTTTATCTCTTAACATTTTCGCAATCACATAATTCACTTGCTGTGACGCATCCTGAAAGTTTGGGCTATATCACTTGCACGAACTTTTCATTTAAAACAATAGTTGCAAATAAAATTTTGCACGCTTTGCAAGAGCAGTCACATGGCAAGAATTTATGTGATTTCGAAACATTCTTCGTGAATGCCACTTGTAAACGCGCATTATTTAATTCTTTTCATTTACCTTTATGCCTAAACCCTCGCTAAAGTGCTGGTATCTTGAGACAAAAGGAGAGAGTATTGTTGGGCAACATGAACCTTGCTCGGTCTGAGTGGCTCAGTCCTGACATGAAGAAGCGTTCAACGTAGACATCTGTACCTACGTCAAGCGCTGGAGTTATGTGGGTGAGTAGAACTTGAATTAATTTTATTTATTGCCACCAACAACAGAGTTACATCCACAAGTGCGATATAGGCTTTTACATAAAATTAAATTAATACTAAAGCACAAAAATAGAAATGATAAAAAAATCAAACAATATCTAAATAAGTCTATTTAGGTGCAAAGAGATCATTATACGAAACGAAATGCAAATAGAAAGAACATCAAGAATACATCTAGAACATTCGAAGAAAACTTTATAAAACATTGACAAATTTAGGTGATTTAGTCAGATCTGGATGACACTAGTGCCTAGCTTGCTTAAATTAAATCTAGGCCTAGCAGTGCCACTGGTGCAAGATTGTGAACTACAAACAGGAAATAACTCTATTACCCACAGTGCACCTTTGCTTCCTGTGTTGTCATCCTGTCACAAATGTCTGTGTGCTAGGCCTAGCCTATTAGTGTTTCTCTATCTTTTAAATATCAATTAATCCACTTTAATCTTTCAATGTCAACGTTATTTTAGAACAGGTTATGTACCCAAGTATTGCTAAATTGATATTGCTTAAGTCTAAGCGGAAAGATAAAAGATAACCTAAAAATAACCTACAAAAACTGTTACGTTATTAGAGCACATGGCGGCTAACCTAGGCCCATCTCAACCAGAGAGACTGGAGGGCGCTAGCAACTTTAATACATGGAAATTTGGCATGAGAATGCAATTAGTCTGTGATAAGTTGTGGAAAGCAATCGACCCAGGTGACTTTGATCTAGAGGTTGAAACCAATCTGAATATAGACCAGCGTGCACTTGCCACTCTAAGCCTAGGGCTGAAGCCTCATCTCTACATACATGTAAGTACATGTAAAACTGCCCATGAAGCATGGCTTAAATTAGAAGCAGCCTTTGAAGACAGAGGCCTTGTAAGGAAAATGCACTTACGCTGTGAACTTAATGGCATCAAGTACCAACACTGCAAAAATATGGAGGCCTATCTGAACAAGATGTTGGCTGTTGCTCAACAGCTCAGTTCGATTGATGCAGTAGTAACCGATGATGAGCTGGCAATAATAATTACTATCCAACTTGCCAGACTCATTTCACCCACTTGTAATTGCACTTGACATTATTGTGGCCAGGAACTGAACGCCGACGTCGTCCGAGCTAAATTGCTACAGGAAGAAACGAGACGTCAACGAGGTGAGTCCATTCCAGATGAATCTGCTCTAGCAACAAAGCCTAGTATCAAGAAGTTTAAATGCTTTAACTGTGGTAAAGCTGGACACTACGCTAAAGATTGCAAGTCACGATCAAAACAAGGTCCTAAAGGTGACAAGCAAGACAAAAAGGACAGGCCTAAGTCTACAGTTATTTGGACAACAGGTAATCGAAATGTACACAAAGCTGAAGACTGGTGCGTTGACTCGGGAGCGACTTAGCACATGTCAAATAAACTTGAATGGTTTGACGCAATCCAAGAAGGTCAAGCAACTTCATTATGTATGGCCGATGGTACGACCGCTCCATCTATGGGAAATGGTAATGTCACTCTAACCATTTCGGTTAATGGATCAATACGAGAAGCATCAATAAAGGACGTGCTGTATGCTCCATCGCTCAAAACTAATCTTTTGTCAGTGGCTAAACTCACAGATAAAGACTTCAAGGTTGTGTTTACAAAACATAACTGCCAGATCCATAATAAAGAGGGAAACGTCATAGCAACTGCGAGCAAAACTGGTGGCTTGTATAAGAACTAACAGTGCCTTAGCAAACATCGCTGCTGTAGGGGTCACAAACCGTGAGTACACAATGTGGCACAAACGCCTAGGCCACCTCAGTCCAGGCGGAATGAAGCGGCTAGCAGATGGTATGGCTACCGGCCTAGTAATGGGACAGCCTCCTACTTCACCTTGTAATGGGTGTGCTCTGGGAAAGCAGCATCGTACACCGTTTCCAAAAGTTAAGACAGTCCGAGCTCAAGAAAAACTAGGCATTGTTCACACCGACCTGTGGCGGACCAATGAGCGAAGAATCCAATGGAGGAGGAAGATACTTCTTAACATTTATTGATGACAAGACAAGGTGGACCAAGTGTTACATTCTGAAGGAGAAGAAATAAACTTATGAACGCTTCATCGAGTATCAGGCGGAAGTTGAGAACCAGAGCGGTATGAAGATCAAGATTCTGGTCCAGACAATGACCTTGAGTAAATAAATGAATTACTATTAGACCATCTAAGAAAATGTGGGTTACGCTCTCAGACTACTGTGCCGCGGAACCCAGAACAAAATGGCGCTGCTTGGCTTGCTGTGAGGAAGCTAAATTACCTAAACGCTTCTGGGCGGAGGCATTAAACACTGCAACCACCTAAAGAATCGATCACCGACAGTAGCTGTGAACGGTTTCACACCACAAGAAGCATGGACAGGACAGAAACCGGACCCGGCTCATCTGAGAACGTTTGGCTGCAAGGCATATGTTCACATTCCAAAAGAGAATAGAAGGAAGCTTGACGCCAAGTCTTCCGAGCACATCTTTGTCGGGTACTCTGACACAAGCAAGGGCAACCGATTGATCAACAATGAATCAAAGAAGCTGATCATAACAAGAGACGTGATCTTCATTGAAGATGGTGAGAAGAATGACGATGTCGTCACCGGATCAAGTGGGAGCACAGCTAGTCCTTCTTATGTCGATGACAAAGATGATGCCCAATGCCAACGCAGAAGATAATGAAGAGGTGCCGATATAGAGAATGAACAAGAAACCGTGCTCGAGCCAAGAAAGTCACAACGGAAGAGATGTCCGACAAGAATTCTCGGTGACGAGTATGTACACCTCATCACAGACGAGCCCGAGAACCTGAAAGAACCATTCAGTGGAAGCAAGGCTACACAATGGCAAAAGGCAGCAGATGAAGAGATGAAATCAATCGTATATAATGAGACTTGGTACCTCGTAAACTTACCAGACGGAACCAAAGCTATTAAATGTAAATGGGTCTTCAAACGAAAGGTCAATGCTGAAGGGGAGGTGTGCCGATATAAAGCTAGGCTCGTAGCTCAAGGATACACGCAGAGGAAAGGGATAGATTACGATGAAACCTTATCACCGGTCGTACGGTTCGACACCCTAAGAACAGTTCTGGCTTTGGCAGCTGAGAATGACCTGGAGGTTCATCAACTTGACATAAATACGGCATTTCTACATGGCGAACTTCCCGAGGCCATATATATGGAACAACCCGAGGGCTACATTGAACCTAAAAATGAGCAAAAGGTATGTAAACTTAAGAAATGCTTGTATGGACTCAAACAGTCGAGCCGTATATGGTATGAAAAACTTGATACCGAGTTACGGAGTATTGGGCTCGAACAAAGCACAGCTGACCCGTGCCTATACCATGGTACAATAAGAAATGCAAAAATCATTGTTTGTGTTTACGTTGACGATCTTATTGTGTCATCGGAAAGCATAAATGAAATAAATCAGCTGAAGAAACGACTAGCGGCCAAGTTCGAGATGAAAGACATGGAACCAATTCACCACTGTCTCGGAATTAAAATAACAAGGGACAGAGAGAGACGCTGGAACGATTAAACTAAGCCAAGAAAGCTACATCAACAACATATTGAAGAGATTCAACATGTCTGAAGCAAAGCCAGTATCTACTCCTTTGGACCATAATCAGAAACTTACCAAGGTGATGGAACCTGCGGAAGACGCAGAAAGAGAAGCTATGGATAAAATACCATATTTGAGTGGTGTCGGCAGCCTTATGTATGCTGCCATGGCCACCAGACCAGACATAGCACACACTGTCTCTGTCGTTAGTCAGTTCAACTCTAGCCCGGGACAAGCGCACTGGACGTCAGTAAAACGCATAATGCGTTATCTAAAAGGGACTGCAAAGAAGAAACTCGTCTATCGCAGAGCATCCGGAGAACAAATGGAAGCCTACAGTGACTCCGACTGGGCCAATGATATCGATATGAGGAAATCGATATCCGGCTACGTTTTCAAGCTCGCAGGTGCAGCAGTTAGCGGACATATTTCTATGAAATACCTTCCCACAGAAGAAATGATCGCAGACATCATGACCAAAAGTTTGCCCCCTGCAAAGCACGGATGGTGTGTGAAGAATTTGGGACTCTTGTAAATTAAGACAAGGCCTATGGCAAGTGGGAGTGTTATAAATGTGCCATAGCCCGCTCAAATTTAAATCTAGGGCCTTTTGCCAGTGCCACCTGGTGCTAGATGTGTGAACTACAAACAGGAAATGACTCTATTACCCACAGTGCACCTTTGCTTCCTGTGTTGTCATCCTGTCACAAATGTCTGTGTGCTAGGCCTAGCCTATTAGTGTTTATCTATCTTTAAATATCAATTAATCCACTTTAATCATTCAATGTCAACGTTATTTTATAACACGTATGTTGGATCCGGTTAATTGGCGAATTACTAAAAATGTCTAGTCTGCTTCTTGGCAGATGGAAAGTCTGTATGTTTAAGTTAAGAAAATATTCTAAGAAATCTGCCATGCAAGTAAAGTAGAGAAACTCTCTGGTGTTGAATAAGATATTTAATAATTTTCTTCTCATTATTTGACATTTAATTCTACTTTACTCATTTAAGAAGATGGTTTTACTGTTGAAGATCAGTGTGTGTGGGTGCGCGCGCGCGCGTGTGTGTGTGTGTGTGTGTGTGTGTTTATTATGACTATTCAGCAAAGGTGTGTTACAATTACTTACTATTTTTTAGGTATTTTTATTCAAAACCCAGAAAAAAGGGGCATTGGCTATTATTACGCCCGATTCGTGATCGGTGTGACTTGTTACGCGAGCTTGTTCATCAGCAACAGTTTGTTCAACTACACCCACAGCCTAGTAAACAAAACCGAGCACGCCATCGCGCTACTCTTCAGCGCGATGACGATTGTGAAGGTATCAACCTACTTGCGTCAGCCAGCACGGATCAAGAAGTTGTGCGACGACATCGAGCGAAGACACCAGAGCCACGAGTATTCAAACCAAGTCGTGAGAACAGTCCTACGGAGGTTGTCTCTGGTGTCTGGGGTGCTCAGTCTGTACGGCCCTGCAGGGCTCTTGATCCTGGGCTCAACTATATCTCTGTCCATGTTTGGAGCTGCCATGGTCACGAGGAGACGAACATTCAGGTAATTCTGAGATGACAATTTTGATTTTTTTAAATGTGAATTACAGATTTTTTTATTTGACCCGTTTATTTATTTTATTTGTATACTTATTTTCTTTTTTTAAAAGAGATGAGATTGAAAATAGAAATCTGCAAAAACGGTCAAAACTTTCTTAAAGAGTTTTCCCGGAAATATTGCTGGTATTTGAGACACAGAAAATCCAAAATATGCACCAAAAAATCGGGAAAATCTAGTTTAAGAAATACACTTATACTTAACAATTTAGAAAAAGTACGGAAAGTTAATTTTAAGCTCAAAATTCACCCAATTGGAGGAAATCTAATTCTTTTCTGGATGGGTTTTAATTTGAATGGTCAGTGGTGTGACTTTAGAGCAGTTCAAGCAATAAAGCACATAATAAATTCCAAGGTTGTTCCGAATTAGGGCCAAGACTTGTTGATTCTGGCATTGGCCGTGGGTGGAATCATGTCCAGATTATATTGCCCGTGATTGCTATACTGTTTTTATTTACTACAATTCAGAAATTAAAAAAGTCCGCCCCATTCATTCCATCCATTCAGATGTATAATTCAACTACAATTCAGAGATTAAAATGTACCCGTCCTGATGGTTTAGTGGTTAAGACGTCCACCTGGAATGTGGGAGATCCGTGGTTCGATTCCCGGTTGGGCGGATTTTTTAATTTCTTAATTTAGTAAATAAAAACAATTACACCACGGGAGTGTTTCCCGATCAACCAAATCGAGAAATAAACCCTCGCTCATACCTGCGTAAAGGTAATGACATTTTAATTAATGTTTGGTGGTCAGTTCAAAGGCAGCAGATATTCGTTGCAGTATTGTTCCATCCATTCAGATGTATAATGCAACTACAATTCAGAGATTAAAATGTACCCGTCCTGATGGTCTAGTGGTTAAGACGTCCACCTGGAATGTGGGAGATCCGTGGTTCGATTACCGGTTGGGACAGACTTTTGTAATTTCTGAATTGTAGTAAATAAAAACAATTACACCCACGGGAGTGTTTCCCGATCAACCAAATCGAGAAATTCCTATACTGGTCTCTAGTTGGTCATTAATTGACCGTCGATGGTGTCGGTGCCAACGAAGTTGGCTTGGTCTGCTTTAAATTAAATGTCCCCACCAAAAAGCAGTTAAGTGACTGAGTGGGTAGGGTCTACCCCCCACGGATTTATTTTTTACTCATTCCGATAATTATTGTTAGATTAGTTTATTGAGCATATTATAATACATGTGTTAAATCAATAAATCATTATTGGTAACTAATGGCTAACATGTTGTATCAGGAGACAGGGAAAGCGCGTTACATTGGATCATCATCATTATCATCATCAAGATTATGGAAATAATTGCAACTTTCTGTTTAAAAGAATAATGATAAACAATGAGTATGATTTAACGAGTTGCATTATTATTATTGGACATTCAAATTGAACATGAGATGATAAGATTTTGAGAAATAATAAGTAAAAACCACATTGGGGAATTCTTAGTCTCGTGCGTTTGGTAATTTTTCGAGCCCCATGGTGGGCGCCAATTATACTGATTCACTCGCTAAGGGGGTAAAAACGACAAAGATAAACAATTACAAACATCAAAAAAGTGTTGTTTATCTATGTATTTATATTGTAATTAATAATTACAACATTAAGGCTTGAAACGATATTAACTTTTGGCAATGATTTTGTTTTTATATTCGAGCAGATTTCCAAATCGTCGAAACTTTTTACTCCACATTAATTTTTTACATCTGTCGATGTTATTTCTCTCCATAAATATAATGAATTTTAAATTTCATTTCTTGAAACATGATTTAATTAACTTTATATCAAAGTGTTCAGTAATTTCACACAAAGATAGTCTAACTAACTAAACCGTAAACATATTATTCTTAATTCTAAATTATTATTAATAACTTTCAACCAATCAAGGTACACATGTGAACTTTTTGTGAAAGAGAATCAGAGAGGGCTGGGCCCCATAACAGTTTATGCCTGATGCCAAAGTCGTTGTTAGACGAGTGAGAACCATGTGATTAGTACCCAATAGGTGATAACAGTCCATTTCATCCCTCTACATAAGGCTGGATAGAGCATGGGTCTTTCCTCCCTAGTATATCATGGGCTAGAGTAGCGCATTATGGCCTTACAGTTGACGCGTCCTTATACCAACTAAACTCAAAATCCTATAATTTATACCATTATATCAATCAACTTAAATGCAAATGTTCCCGGGTACTTAACACATCACTCGCTCACTCGTCTAGCAACGACTTAGGCGTTTTCCTAGTCTAGTTGGCTAAGGCACCCTTATACCCGGAATGTGGAAGACCTGGGTTCAAACAGCCGTCGGGATTTTTTTTTGTAATTTCGGGACTGAATAGAAAAGAAAAAAACGAACGAGTTTTGAAATGCATGCAATACAATGGAAAACATAGCCAGTACTAAATGCGTGTAAAGATTGCAAGGTTTACTCAATCTCCCAGCTCTATTTGGGGGTTCCGTGAGCGTGCAATATTCGATACACCTTGGTCACCGTATAAATTTTCACAACCTAACAAATATCAAATAAAAAAATAATCTTCCAGAAACAAAAACAAAACCATTGTCGTAAAATTAAATTACACATTTTGCAGCCTATTTTTCAATTTATTATATCACAACGGATGTTGCTGATTTTGCTAGCAGTTTGCAGTAAACTCGTACCAGATATCTGTTTAAAATTTCATTGCAATCTATTAGTGATGTGGAAAAAATTCAGTACACAAACCCAGAGTAACAAAATAAGCGCCGTTTAAGTTCAATTGAAGACTTTAGTCGCTTCTTCTAATAAATTCATAGGACAAAATCAGAGCGGCATATAAAAAATAAACAAACTAGTGTAGCATAAAAATAACGAATTTATAAAAAATTATAAATCATAACATACCTACATTATAAATTGCATTTTAAATTAAAATCATTTTGTATATATTATTCAAATTTGTTGCATCTTTGATCTCTATAGGAACATTATTCCATAGAGTAACTGCACGATAGTAAACATAATTTTGATAAACAGATGTTCTAGCACGAGGAGGGTTTAAAGTAAGGCCGGTATTTTAATGGTTATTAACTGACTGATCAACGTTCTGAAAATATAGTCATCAAACACTTCCAATAAACTAAGACTACATAAGAAGGGCCATGAGGATGAGGCACAAAGTGTCTTAACTATGCCTACATAACTTTCAGAGACTTTGTCGCAAATACCGGTACTACCCATTGGTTTGTAAGACCCTAATCAGATCAAAAGTGCGTAGATATCAAAGCTGCGTCATACCAACTGTGCCTACCTACATTGACTTTTTTCCACAGCGAAGCGGTGCCATTATGTGACGTCACCACGTCCCCTTGCTTCGACCTCATCACCCTACGAGACAGCCTGTTAGTAATACAGTACTTAGTGTCGATGATCCTATCAAACTTCTTCTTCATTAACGTGCTTTACCATACTCACGCAGAGTTCAAGATTTTGAACTATAACTTTAGAAACATCCGAGCTTACGCAGTGGAGAAAGTAAAGGAGAGACGCGCAGTGCAAGGTTTCGAGCGTTGCGGCGAGCAAAACAAAATGGCGGCGGCGAGGAAACCACGTGTTAGACAAGGGGCAGCGGGGGCTCAGAGAGACGCGAGGTTGCGGTGGGGACGGCTGAGGGTCTGGACGAGGAAGGCGGCGTCAGAAGCAAAGAGGAGACAGGTGGATGACGTCATGAGACGCCGTCTTAAAGAGTGTGTTGGTCACCACCAGGAACTACTCAGGTTTGTCACGAATAGGCCTAGTTTTTATTAATGCACCTAATCTGACCGAGCTCGTTCAGTTAAGTCACAGATTCCCAGATCGTCATATGAATTAAGGAAGACTTATTTAGCTGGCCGACTAAGGTAGCTTCAAGGCAAGGGTCGTTTGTTATGTCTTTTCATTGCTTTTATATTTACCTTTCTTTAGAGTTGATAAAAACATTAGGCCCTATAATAAATAAATCATTTTTAGTGGGAACCCTGCCCAGTGTGCAATGCATGTCCCTCTTCAGGTGTCTAACTTGGTATATTGGAGATAGGACAATTGTGAAGGGATGTCCAAGGGATGTAAAAGAGAACTCAATCCCTTGCATTCGCATTAACGACGGAGGAAAACCTCAGAAATAACCTTCAGTCAGGATTGCCGGTCTCGACGGGATTTGAAATCGGGACCTCTCGAATCGGAGTCGCGCTCTAACTGATCGATAAACACTGTCGGTGATTGTTCAATCTTCACACAATGTAATTATGGCCTTCGAAATTCTTGTCAAACAATTTCGAGTCGTAGTCTACTGTTTGTATTTGTTATTGTTACTTAGGAAGTATATAGTAAGCGGTTGTTTTTTAAATATCATATGCCATCTTTGATCTTCTTTCTGAAATGAAATCCTGATCATTGCGAGCTGAGTCGCTCTGAACAATCTGCTCGGGTATTAAGAGGTGTCGCTGAGGCTTGCGCGAAGACGAATTTTGGCGTTCAGCTTTTGTTTTTTTTTCGGGTAAACGCTTTATAACACCGTTATCAATTTTTCACACTAACGCTAATAAACAATAAATCAATGCTATCCAGTACGCGTATTCCTAAATTAATTAATTGATTTTGAATACAAAATTAGTGAAATCACCGAAATTTACTCCATTTTGGTCAATTTCGGGAATTTATTCCAAGTGTACCGGTACAGTTTTTTTGAACTCAAATTTGCTAACTGGATATCAACGTTTCAACCAATTTTAACGACTAGGTTAATTTGGTTTTATCATAAGATTAACAGTTTGGTGGTAATTTCCAGAATTTAAATCCATGTTTTGGGATTTCCCATTTGTTCACGTTTTGGACTTATGTCTCGCAATGGATCTTTAAGGCATAACTTTTGCAACCAATTCGAATATCAATAAAAAAAACACTTTATTAACATACGTGCAAAATTTGGTAATGATATTACCAACCGTACAGTAGAAGTCATCAATACCTGAGTTCGCGTATTTGAGTTTGGGCCAAGCTCAGCGTCCCCTTTATTTTATGATTTCTTTTTTCTTATACTTTTCTTGATTTTTACCAATGGGACCCACTTCGAAAATAACCAAATTTGGCAATTTATTTCGGGTAAAGGTTAAACCTATATATTATATTTTTCTCTGTAAATTCATAACCAGTTAGCCCGCATGAAATATATTTATTGTGTTTTGTCTGTTTAATAGAGAACAGTGTCTACATAATGAGAATCACACCTGTGATTTGTGAACCCTACAAGGGCATTAAAAAAAACAATAACACTTATTAACAAGAATAATCAACTCCTGCCCCTAAAACTTGAGATGTAACTCTCCCAGTCGAGATACCAACAAATAATTCGTTACTAAAATGTCAAACGCATTAAAACCACACTCAATATAACATCATGTTTCTTTTGTGAAGTATTACAGGTGAAATTTCATCAATCTACTACTCGTATCTCGTGATCCAGACCTTCGTCTACATCACCGGTACAGCCGGCATGACACTTTACCTCAATCAGGTGAGCTAGAGCACTTTCACCGGTACAGCCGGCATGACACTTTACCTCAATCAGGTGAGCTAGAGCACTTTCACCGGTACAGCCGGCATGACGCTTTACCTCAATCAGGTGAGCTAGAGCACTTTCACCGGTACAGCCGGCATGACGCTTTACCTCAATCAGGTGAGCTAGAGCACTTTCACCGGTACAGCCGGCATGACACTTTACCTCAATCAGGTGAGCTAGAGCACTTTCACTTTCAAATACAGCAACTCGAAACGCTTTGAAATCTAAAAATTCGATACTTAAAGACGCGATAAATTTGTTGTTAGGCCTAAGCTTTTAAATTTAAAAAAAAATGAATGAATGAATGAATGAATGAACAAAGGTTAATTTTAAACCAATGTAGATTAGTACATTATAGTGCTGTATAATTTAATTTGTCTGGAAATGAAATTGATCAATAAAATTAGTCCTTTCTTAGGATATTGAAGGTTTATGTATTGGAGAAATTTAAGATCAGAGACGATTGTGTAACACATCGTGGGCTACACCGTCAGCCATGATGTAATATTTTGTTGTCTTCTTATGTTTAGTTTAAGTGTGTTGTGTAAACCTGAAAATTTTTAATTGGATTATTTCACTTATTCATCAAACAAACATACCCAATAAGAAATTTTGTATGAAACTATTTTCTTTTTAATAGGGTATTTTAGATATTTTGGGAAAATTATGGATTTTGAATATGTACCACAATTCTCACTCATTTATTTTTGTAAAGATTTGTAAATAGATAAGTGGGTGGAACAGATTAAAGACAGTGTTGAGAAGAGAGGAATGGCATGAAACGAAGTGGAAGCAGAAAGACTGTGGGATAACCGGGAGAGATGGAGGGAGGTATTAAACAGACCCCTGGTAGATAGATAGATAGATAGATAGATAGATAAGGGTCTTTATTGTAAGGCGGGATTAAGGCTAGTGAAGCCTTATCTTCCATCCAACCTAATACTAATAATAATAATAATAATACATTTGATAATGAAGAGAACATTACATGATTATATAAAATATTGAAATAATAAATTAAATACATTATGGTAGCATTATTGCAAAGTTAAAATTTTCTAGGTGTATATTAATGTTATGCAAATTATGAATTTTGAATCGATTTATGCAAATCTGCAATAGTTTAAGAAACATTTATTCATCCATTCACACAAAAGTACAAAATTAATATAGCTTTAGACATTGTGTGCAGAAATACAGGTGAGCAGGAGCAGGTTGTGGTATGCATTACTCAATCATTAATTTAACAAAGGCTGTAGCGACTGATGTTTATAGCTGTTAATTAATTATAATTACTCAAGTAATGTTGATAATGTAATGTTGATTAGTGGAGGAGGCGAGCGAGGAAGAAGCTGAGGACGTGGTTGTGTCAGGTCTGACTAGCCGACAACAAAGATGTTAGCCCAAGAAACGGAGAAGTGTGATACTGCTCCCCCACCCGATTTAATGTTGGAAAAGGGGTCAAGATATTATATATAAAGATTTCAGTTGAAGAACATGAATACTTATTTAAAGATGGTATTTTTTTTTAAAGGCTACAAAATGGCAAAGTTACTCGATTTTAATATTTATATATTAATTATTATTTTCAAAATATAACAATTTAAAAATTGTTTACACTAAAAGAGTTTAAAATAGGTGTACAAGGCGTAAATATTATCCTATGTGAACGAGCGATGTCTATGTGCTCAGGAGCAGTGAGACTCAAAAGTCCCGTCGGGCTAATAGAGCTATTAGTATCCTATCCATGTTTATGTCATACCAAAATAAACCTGAGGGACTTTAGTCCCGACAGGGATGAAAGGGATACTGTCGGTGACAAGGCTGAAAGCTTCTTAAATCCATTGTTTTTCATTGCAGGTACCTACATGGGGATTGAAGGAGTGTGCCGTCATTATAATCGAACTCAGTATTATGACTGAGCTATTTATATATTCCTGGTTTGCTAATCAGATAACAAGTGAGGTAAGACCGACAAAATCGTCGCTTTCACACGCAAAATAATCTGACTTGATGACAAACGTGCTTTTGGCTTTGGACCTAAAATACAGCTTACGCCGTACTAAATACGATCAAATTTTTATGTATTTTATATTTCTGTAAGATTTAAAAATATCATTATTTTGAAAGAATAAGAAAGCGTTACGCAAAAGAGGTGAGCTCCACATAATATTATTATTCATTTATTCGTGTTACACAAAATCCTGTCAAATAACACCTTAAATTTGGCGTTTCTAGAAATAAATTGCAAAGAACTTTTGCAGCGACCTTTATAAAAACTCCCTTATCAACATACTAAAACTTCACTACGATTGGACTGGAGCTTCGGCCGCCAAAACATGTTTGTCTTTGGATATCTCAAAAATCAACGAAGAAAAATTTACAGTGGAGAAAATATTCACCGTCCAATTCTCTAGAAAAACGATATTCACCATATTTTTAGAAGGGACAACGCTGACGTCACAAAATCGTGTACAAACGTTCGTTATTCTAGTAAAAGTGATTTCCTATTTTATACACCCAGCACAAAAAATTGCAGTTAAATGTTTTTTTTCCAAACGTAAAAACTTTCTTGAGAGTAAATTACAAAAAAACAAAACAAGAGAATTGAATGTGCATTCGACCAGAAATTTGGTTTTCCTATTGTAAGTATTTTCTCAAAAATGCGATATTTGACTGTCCATTATTCAGCACTAAATAACATCGGAGGAAAAATTCTCTTACGCACATTTACTGTGACTATAATAATTATCCGAATACAACAAATTTTATATCCTATATGGATGCCAATTCCTATAATATCCACTACAGAAAAGTTAGTCTAATGATTTAACAAAAAGAGTGTCAAAACAGTTTTCATATTGTGAATTCTAGGAATTGGCATTCCACACTGAATTAACTAGGCCACTTCGCGAACGCTTTTTCTAGTCGCGTTGATGGATGATCTTTTTCGTAAGTTTTTAATATGCGTGGGATCTCTTGACTTTTTAAAGTCCCACTGCAAAATCATTTTTGTTAAATTAGGATATTTGTTATCAATTAGTATTAATTGCTTAAGGGTAATACCAATTTATAGAATGTAAAATATCTATAGAGGCCCGAAGATTTGCTTTTTAAACGCATTTTTGTAGGTGATTGTTGTCAAGTTTCTTTAGTTACTTGTTAATTATTATACACCTAAAAAATCTCATATTAAAACCATTATATCTATGGATTCTAGCTAACTTTTTCTTTCATAAGGCAATACATCACCATTACCTTAATGTCCATGTAAAATATGAACGTTGTAGCCCCACCCGTTTAGTCAGAATCAACCCAAATATCACGAAAATATCGCTTTAAAATCGGAAAAATCGGAAAAGTACGATATTCATGAGAAATATTTCTTCGATTATACCCAGAAACGTGGCAGGTCTAAGTTTAGAGATTTCGAAAGTCCCCTCCAATTTTCATCAAGATCGCATAATATGCCGTTTGCCCGGTAGAGCGCGAACAAAAAGACAGAAAGACAAACAAAAACAAACAAACAAAAAACCCCAGAGTTAAATTTTTGGGGGGGTCAGTGAAATTGAAGGCTTCGCTTTGCTCATCCAAAAATTTTGTTGCATTCGGATAATGAATAATTGCCAATGATTTTTTTTTAGGAAATTCATCCGTGTTGGAGATATACGAAAAGAAACACTTTTTGGCGGCTATTTTCCAATATGACTGCTCGTAAAGGAGTATTAGTATTTTAATAATGAATGTTATTGGAAGATCTCTCCACAAATTCAACTTCTTCTTGATTTTGTACTAAAAAAAAACTTATATACTGCCCAAAGTGAATTGACTTTCAATCGCTCTTTACGATTTAACCCTTTGTAGGGTCAAAGACTGGGACCCAAAATCTTGCTGTCTACCTTAACAATGTGAAATTCATGATTTTTTAAGAATTCAAGAATTTTTTTAGATTGTTTATTTTAGACAAGAAATAAAGGTAAATATGAACGATTCCGTATTATTTTCAAATTTGAAAAAAACTTTCAAAAAGGCTTTACTAAGCGCATCACTGGTCAACATATTAATGTTTCACAACGGCGCTTACCTTGGAAATGTGTAAAAAGTAGGAAAAACATGAACTATAAGTGGCGAGGAGTGACGCAGCCTAGGCCTACCGTGCTGAGATGTTGTACTCACTGCAAGTACCTTATAATAACATAATTTAAAAATCCAAAATAGAATCATCACGTTTCTGGTGTTACCTATAGTAACAAAAAAACTTCAAACCGGCCTTTAACGTCACTATTTTAAACGAAAGTCATGTTGCGTTGAAAGTCCTTTATATTTAAAATAGCGACGTTTAAGGTTTTGTAGGTTGAGTATTTTAGTGCAAAAGGTTGGTACTACGTAAAAGCAAGATGTTAATGTCCAACATGGTAAACCAACAACAGTGAAATGTCCCGATTGTTTACGTGTTCAATCTGTGTTCATTTTTCCATATTCCCGCCTACGCGGGTAGGCATTGTAAAGTTTCAACTATAATTGAGGTAATTTGTTCATTAGCAGTGGATTTTTGCTGGGAAAAGAAGGTTAGCCGGGGTTTGGGGGGGGGGTTGCGCGAAGCGCCGTGGCGAGGTTAGTACACCACTTGGGCATACAGCCTTGCAGGTGACACTAATGTTTTTCCTACTTTTTACACTTTTTTAAGGTAAGCGCCGTTTTGAAACGTTAATATGTCGACTAGTGATGCTTAGTAAAGTCTTTTTGAAAGTTATTTTTCAAATTTGACAATAATACGGAATTGTTCATAATTACCGAAATGAATCTTTCTTGTGGGTAACAACCGACCCCATTTACTTTGTCTTGTAAAACACAATTTTTCTCTCATTTTAGTGTGGAAATGCTAGCGACGACCTTGTTTTGAGGTTCCACTAAATCAAGTGAAAATTCAGTGGATCTTTTGTAAAGCTAACGGTTACATCCTCGAATGCCAATGAATTAAATGCCAAAACCTTTTTTTAGCATTTAATGCCAAAGAATTTAATGCCGAAAAATATACCTGGCTAAAAAGTCCATGTTACACTACCATGTAGAGGCATGAAAATTTAGCATTTTAGGTTATTGATGCTAAATCAGTGAGTATAAATTCTTAAAAACGCTACAAAATGCTAAATTTACTGAGAATAAGGTTTACCTTTACCAATTGAGAATTGGTTAAGCATTGTATTCTAACGTGACTACATTGAATTGAAATGGTTCTATAAAGCATAATTTGAATTCATTCCCCATTAAAAATACAAGAAACTCCCCACATTTGGGGTTTTGGCTGCAAGAAGAAAATTAATGCTACAAAATGCTAAATTTGGAAAAATTAATGCTAAATATTCAGAATATAAATGCTATTTTTTTATAGCTCTACATGTGCTCTGGGAGTATAACTACACTGAGTAGTTCCTGTTTTCACAAAAGCTGCAACATCTCAGTGAGGACTTCGTATTTAAGTCCTGTGTTTGGGATACAAACACCGGGAACGCTATACCCAAAGGCGCGTTGAAGGATGTACGTGTTTGGTCAACTAAAGGTGACCCCTAGTTTTATTGAAATTTCTTCAGTTTATTCCCGTAATTTTCATAATAAAATACATTCAGCGTGCGATCAAGTTCTCAAACACAAACTATAGTGCAAAATATGATAACACCTTAAAACTTTACAATGATATATATTTTTTAATGATAAATTCGGGGGAAAAACTGGCTACACGCTGAGTTCTTAGTATTTAACTATCAATTATAGTAAATCCCAAAAATTTCAAAGTTAGCCTAAATTTGTCATGTTTGATATAATTTGAAATCATTTTTCATCGATTTTAAGGGAAATTTCTTGTAAAAACATGTTGAAATAAAAAAATAATTGTTATATGACGATATGAGTAGGTACGAGTATTCACATAATTAAAAATCCTTACATATTTAAATTAACATTGAAGTCTATACTGCTCCCGTAATGGTTGGTTCCAAAAAATAATTAATGTAGGTTTTTGAGGCATTCAAATGAATGCAAATGTTTATTTTTATTTTATTTTTATTTTATTTATGTTAATCAACTAACTATAGATCGAGCCTATACGTGTTCACAGTAGTTTGGGTTTTGTATTTATCTTCAACAAATAAAAAGTTATATGTTTCGTTCTCATGTGCACGAGTGAAATTTGGACGTCACCGGTCTTTGAGGCATCGCGACGCTATATTTCCCTCCGATTTTGAAAAAGTTCCATCTAATAAATTATCTGTGGAGTGTTAGTGATACCATTGACGTATATATATATATGTATATGAATGATACGTTTATAACGTAGCAAGGGTTTCTTATCGGGATAAATTCATTTTTTTGTAAACGAATTTTCTATGTGGTTGGAGTTGAACCCCCCCCCCCCTGTGGCTACGCCACTGCTACATGTACGCCACTGCATACACGGGCTGTCAAAAGTACTTTAAAATGTGCGATGATTTGAAACGGTCTATACCAAAGTTTGTGTTGTAATTTGATTGGAATGTAGTTGTAAGTAAGTCTATTTTATATACCTAAATGACATCCAATTCGTTGCAACGCAACTTGAAACAAACAACAGTAAACCTTCAAGTACTAATCCCAATTGAGTATTATCTTCGCGCCGTGCTTGCTTGGGAACAGGGTAAATAGGTAGATATGATGATGAATAAGCCGCCCCTTAGTGATGGTCGTTCCGTGCACGTAACCGTGTGTAACATGGACTTTTTGGCCAGGTATAATTTTTGGCATTAAATGCTTTGGCATTAAATTCTTTGGCATTAAATGCTTAAAAAAAGGTTTTGGCATTAAATTCTTTGGCAGTCTGGGAAGTCACCAGATTTAGGGTATCAGAGTGATGCTAAAGGTAACCGTCAACATAATTATGTTTAAAGACTGAACATTATTCCCTTCACAGGATTGATGACACTTAATTACACTAGGCCGCTTCGCGAACGCTTTTTTTAGTCGCGTTGATGGATGAGCTTTTTTGTAAGTTTTTAGTTTGCGTGGGACAACTTTACCTTTGTAAGTTCTTTTTGAATGCATTGTAGGTGAATGTTGTCAAGTTTCTATTGTTACTTGTCAATTGCAGTTATAAAACAACAAAAAAATCACATTAAAACCGTTATTCTATAAAGTCAGGCTAACTTTTTCAACTTTTCCTTTTCATTTCAAAAAGCAATACATCACCATTACCTTAATGTCCATGTAAAATATAAACGTTGTAGCCCCACCCGTTTGGTCAGAATCGGCCTAAATGTCACAAAAATATCGCACTAAAAATCGAAATAAATCGTAAAAGTACGATTTTTATGAGCAATATTTCTTCGATTGTACCCAAAAACGTGTCAGGTCTAAGTTCAGAGATTTCGAAGGTCCCCTCCAATTTTTATCAAGATCGCATATGCCGTTTGCCCGGTAGAGTACAAACAAACAAACAGACAGAAAAAAAACAAAAAAAAACAAAAGAAAACATTGAAACTAAATTTTTTGATGGTTCAGTGAAGTCATTGCTTCGCTCATCCAATTACTTTAATCGGAACAATAATATTTACTGTACTGAATCTAAAACATTCGTATCAACAACTCCAAACAGATCCAAGTTAACTGTAACATTGATTGTACAAGTATCAGAGGCTCCCCTACGGGGTTAGCTATGCACCGGCAACATTTCAGTCCGTAGTTGAGCAGCTATTAGTTGGTATTCCTAATATCCGAGTCTCACCTCGATAATCGGGAGGTTGTTGGAACAACTAATGAATGAAAGTGTCAAGAAACCTTCAATTTCAGTCTGTTCGGGCACGAAAATATTTTTTTTCTAAAATAACTATAAAACAGTAGTTTATAGGAGTAGGCCCAATAGCATTATAAAATATGGTCTTTTGAGAAGAACAAAACTATTTTTGAACATTATTTTCGTTCATGCATACTCAAAATAAGGCGGCTTTTTTAAAGCATTTTTGTGGATCATTTAATCAAAAAGTATATGCGCAAGATGGCCGATATTTTATACATAGTTTACAATAATCCGTGACCAGGACATGTGATATTTTGAAAAGTGTATCTCTAATATCTTGCCTACATGGATTTTTTTTTCGTTTTCCGTTACGCTGAAGATATTTGTACTGGAAAATACAAAAATTCATACATATCAAGATTTTATAGATACACATTTCAAAATATCACATGTCTTTGTCACGGGTAGTGTAAACTATGGTAAAAATATCGGCCATCCAACTCGTATACTTTTTTATAAAATAATCCACAAAAATGCTTTAAAAAGCCGCAATCCTGGAGTACATATGGACGAAAAAAATATTTAAAAACAGCTTTTGTCTTCTCGAAAGAGTATGATGTGCTTACTCCAAAACAATTGTTTGATAGTTATTTTGGGAAACTTATTTTTGAGTCCGCACAGCCTTCAAAGTGAACTTTAGTAAATGCACGTAATTTTATCGTATAGTGTAGAGTTTGTGGGTCATTTAATTGAAAGTGGGGATTAATCCTACCTCCAAAAAGATAGACACGAATGAAGATGAACATACCAAAAATAACACAACACACTTTTATTTTTTTTAGTAATTTTCACTAGGGAAACATTACAATTAAAATTACAAGTTAAAACATTTATAATTTCGCGACAGATTCCCCTCAATTTCTATTACCGGTCCCTGACAAATAAGTCATTCGAATTGAAGCTCCGGCACTGGTTGTTGGAATAAAGTCAGGTTTGGGAATGGATTACTGAATGCAGTGAAAACATTTCAATTCAGCAAAATTCTCTGACAACCAATTATTACTGTAATTGTGACCCTGCAAAGCCCATGGTCAAAACTTGTGATGCTTCTCAACATATGTAGTGTTGTGTTGTTGCACATAATCTTGGGGGTAATGACTCCATGCGCTTTGCTCTACCACCCTAACCAAACCTCAACAAGCCTTTTATCAGGGCGACGAAGCCTTGGGAATCATCCAAGTTTGAAAAATTAATAAATATTTGAATGGATATCATTTTAAATAGGTATTGGGATCACTTGACGATCAAATCTATCATGTTTCCAACATTAGCTATTGCCAGACTTAAAAGGTGGAATCATCATAGCCACATACGATTATGGGCTCAGTACAGGAAAGGCAGAGAAATAGCTAATGCTGACCCTATCCATTTACCCTTCCGGAATTTACTCTTTAATCAGTCTGTAAATCTGGTATAAGTCTCGCTTTGCTACTATAACACCCCATATCCCGCTAACGACATGGCAATATATACTTGCTGTAAGAAGCGTGCTATCTCTTACGCCCAATAGAGTTGGCCAGGATCTCTTGATTCTATCCTCGTCGCCAATTATGTAGAGTTTTCTAAGAATGCGATTGATTTCAAAGACACTTACATGTAGTGCAGAACGACCTTATTCACGACCATTTATTACGAGGCCTGAACTGTAAGTCGTCATCACAACTATGCTGCTCAAGTCACTGTTTTACAACAGTTATACATAGGTATCTTTTTTTCAACTTTATCGTCATTGATTACGAACAAATATTTGGAAAAACAACATAACACTTGTTAAAATCAATCTTCACTGACCACATTAATTTTCTGAAATATAGAATTTTCCATAGAATGGTAGACGGTGTGAAACTGAAGTACATGCATGTTTTGGCCCTTTTGCTGTACAATGTTTTTTTGTGTCGGTGTGTTTTGTAGTATTTTAAATTTAACTTAAAAATGATTCAAGTTTAAAAACGTCCCCTCAATATTACTCTCACATTTCCAGAGCTCCAAAGTGCGGGACGCCGTGTTCGGCTGTGATTGGCTGGACGCTACGGACAGCTTCAAGCGGAGCATGTGCATCATCATGTGTCGGGCCAACGAGAGGCTTGTCATCCGGATAGGAGGATCCGTCCCACTTTCATTGTCGACCTTGAAAGACGTGAGTTGAGAAACCAAAGTCTTAGTCCGTATAAGCAAGTAGATAATGGACAAGCAAGTAGTATGTTCGTTCGCCTGTGCTGCACTTTGCACTGCACCGTGAGTTCATTTCGGTACAGTGCAGTAGTTCATCAAGTAGTCATTACAGACGACCGATCAAAACTGTCACTGGCGCAAAAGTTCGAATTTTGTTTTCATATGTATGTGTCTAGGCTTGACTTCTTTAACCTACAAATTTTCATTACGGAAATCTAAAGTTTGATTAAGTAGGGTAGGCCTAGCCCCTTTTCACCACTCTCTGAGGTATATGCTTGGATCACACTAGGCCTAGGCCCAGGCCCACACAACCAGGCATCATAAGTCTTCTGACAATGACTAGGCCTAGCCTAGCCCTATCTTTCGATGGCGTAGGCCTAACTATAACCTGGGCTAGGCTATCCTATCAGTCTATTGTGGTGAAAACAAAAGTGGTTCTGTCGACTGAAGGGTCAATTTCATAATTTCTCCTAAAACAGGAAATGTTTCTATAAGCCTAGTAATAATATTATTTGAATAGGGCCTAGGCTAGGCCTACTAAGCTTAGCAAATGAAGAAGTTAGGGTCGGAGGAGGGCTAGCCCTAGCTAGAACCAATTACGTCCAGCCAGATCTGGAGATTGTTCTCAAGTTTATCCTTCACTTAGGGGCCTACTCTAGGCTTAGAATGGTTTTTGCAGGCATATTTCTTAGTAATTAACCTTGTGAAGAACACTCTACCTAACTGAAAGGTTATGTTAGGGGCCTAGGCCTAGCACAGCACATCAGGCTGTGCCAGGCCCTTTCGGACTAGGCCCTAGGCTAGGCTTTGTTTTCTTTAAAACGTGTCTATGAAACGTACTATTATACACCTTCGCACTCGAAAAAGTAATTACTTTGATCCCGATTAATAAAATAAGCTATCTTTGGTTCCATCTTTTCAATTTTTGGCGCTAAACTGCTGCACTGTACTATTGCACCGCCTCCAGAGAGCGTGCAGAAGTTCATGAACTAACTGCACTAGTTCAGTCTGCACTTCTCAGACGAACGGCGACCATCTTCTTGCACGACTACAGGCGAACGGTGAAAAGTGCTGTGGTTCAGATTCGTGCAGAAAGTGCAGCACAGGCGAACGAACCTACAAGGTTCGTTCGCCTGTGCTGCACAAAGTTCAAAGTAAAAGTTTCAAAGTTAGCACTGAGAATGATACAATGTTACGCAAAATAAAACTAGCGGACGAATATTTCAATTCATGCTAAACATTAATAAGTTTTTGAGAAGTACTTAATTGCCCCTCGTCAAAAAATGCACTTTAACAAACTAACGACACAACCAAAAGTAAAAAAAAAGATTAGGCAACAAAATCAAAATCACGGTGTAATATTTCCAATATCGATATCTCGACAGGATTAAATCATTAAAAAAACTAATGTTATTACAAAAACTTATATAATTTTTAGAGATTCGTTAAATTCCCCCCCTTATAAAGACAAGAATTTTTTCTTTATTTCAAATGGTTCTGTGCAACTCAGAGATGTAATAACGTTCTTATACTTTCAGGCAACCAAGACTGCATACTCATATTTCATGGCTATGAGAACTGTAGCAAGTAAAAAGTGATAAGGTTAACGTCAGTGTTTAAAACATTCGGTTGCTACACGAGTGACTTAACTCCCAAATAAATACCACAAGGAGTAAAAATAAAAAGGGTGAAGTAAAGGATGTAGCGTAAAGCAGTAAAACGTGTATTTCTTCTTGTTTACCAGCCTGGATACAAAACTAATTGTGTAATCTTTATCTTTATCTTGATGTTATTCAATGACTCGTACCAAGTTACATATGTTCTATTAATAATTAATTAATATCGAACCTTATTTCCAACTAAGTCGGGTAGGAAATGGGAGGTTCCCACCACATTCTTGGCTCCCCGGGGTTATCGAAGCCACGCCTGACGCTTCTCCCACATCATTTTTCTCTTCCTCTGCGTCATCAACTTCACTTTCTTCCTCTCCTCTGTCTTCTTCCTCAGGGACCTCCACCAGTTTTTTCCACATTTTTCGTTCTTCCCAACATCTTTCCTGGTTAATCCTTTCCCAAGCTGCATTTCTCCTTTTCAAATCCATTGCTATAACTTCTTCCCATCTCAGTCTGGGCCTCCCTCTTTTTCTCTGTTTGTTTCCTGCGTCTTGTTCATACTGTATCTTATGGATCCTGACCATCTGCATCCTCTTCATATGTCCAAACCACCCCAGCCTTCCTTTCCCTAGCTTAAAGTTAAAACTCTCTACTCCTAGTTCTTTCCTTATCTTTGTGCTCCTCATCTTATCAATCTTCGTAACTCCCATTACACTCCTTAAAAATTTCATTTCCGCAGCTTGAATTTGTCTTTCTTCTTTACCCCCAACTGGCCATGTCACTGCACCATATGTGAGTACCAGTACAAAATATGCTTTGTATCAGTGGCGGCTCATGAATTATATTGTGGGGGTGCTGCAAAAGAAATGGGACTTTCCCTAAGTACCACCCTAAGAACCAGTTGTTGTAAACAGCAGAGCTCTCATGTTGTCGCATTTGAACTACTTATTTACCTTAATAACAGTAACCATTATTCAAACAAGGAAAACAATAAAGCTTGATTGTTTGTTCACAACCACAGATCCATTAATTTTTTGTGTAAATATCTGCAAGGAAATGTCGGCTGTACGATGCTCCCTTACTTTTTGCCTTCTACGTCATCACCAATAACGGCGTTGGGGCTGGTTCTGACCAGCACGGGCCCCTCCTCCCCCATATCCCCTAGGCTAGAGTGGTGCATTGTGACCAAACGGAACCAACAAAAAACTACAATTTTTCTTCATCATAGTCTTATCTTCAAGAGAAAGACGATTAAAAAAAACAATACTTTTAAGTTAAAAAACAATTGCATTATCTTTCACTTATTAACGGATTATTCTGGCAAGTACACAGCGATCCCACCTACACTATGCATAGGGGAAGAGATTACAACTCCCCAAAAAAAGTCGGTGGGAAGGGAACGCAACGTGAGCCGTGAGCCGAGCCCGAGCCGAGCTGCGGCGAGCGTTGTCGAACGAGCCTCAGTGCTGGCTTGAAGCAGCACCCAAACAGCCTTATTTCCGCTGCGAGGAACGAGGTGATTTAAATCAGTTTTACATGGCCAAAGTTGACTGCAGCGTCTCAAAGCTACAGCTCGCAGTATGCGTGGAAAAGAACCTCTACCGCTCGACGGAATCAACTGAAAATTACACAGACAAACCAATGGCAAAATTGAAAGAGTATAAACTTAAAAACATAAAAATAACTTATTTTTTTAAATAAGTAAATGTTTATTTTATTTACTCGCAGCTTCGCAGCTCTAACCAGGAGCCGCCACTACTTTGTATATTAAAAGTTTGCATCGCCTTGGCACTTCTATTTTCCAAAGTAGTTTCCTCACTAACTGGAAGAAACTCTCTGCTTTACCAGTACGCCTTGCAATCTCCGCGTCTATTTTTTCATCGTTGGAGATTATGCTGCCCAGGTATTTAAACATATGTGTCTCTACTAGTTCTTCCCCTCGAAGTACAATCTTTTTCCTATTCCCAGACCTCTTACTTTTCCCCATAACCATCACTGCACTCTTATCAATACTTATCTCTAGTCCAAATTCTTCTGTACGTTCATTCCATTTCTCCACTTTCTTCTGTACCTCTTCCCATGACTTCCCCCATATGAGTATATCGTCAGCATATATTAAGGTTCTGGACGACTCCGGTCCACCTCTCTCCACTTTCCTCAATATCTCGTCGAGTACTATATTGAAGGGCATCGGTGACAGTACACTCCCTTGTCTGAGACCTGTCTTGACTTCAAACCGATCCGTTCTGCCATCCTTAGTTTCCACGCAACTCACATTCTTCACATACATACTCTGTACTTTTTCCACCAATCTTATATCAATCTTCCTTTTCGGAGGCATTCCCAAACTCTCTCTCTAGGCATTCTGTCATAGGCCTTTGTAAGATCCAGAAAAACCATCCATACGTCCTCCCCCTTTTTCCCTTTCTCTTTACACGAGCTGTCTTATTGAGAAAATCAAGTCCACGGTTGACGGTCCACTTCTGAAACCATGTAGCTCCTCCCTCAAGCCTCTTTCCACCTTTTCTTTCATTCTCTTTTCTAGCACTTTTTCATACAGCTTGGCACATTGGCAAAGTAGAGTGACACCTCTATAATTACCACACTGTTTGTTGTCACCTTTTTTAAATATTGGTACTATGGTACCCTTTTCCCAATCCTTTGGAATCTTTTTATCTCTCCAAGCTGCAGTCAATACTCTGAAAATCCAGTACTCCCCGTCTTTTCCTGCTGCTTTAATCATGTCTACAACTACATCATCTACCCCGGGTGCCTTCTCGTTTTTCATTTCCTTCAGTGCCAATTTAACTTCCGCTTCTGAGAGCTCTTCTTCTTCCTCATCTTCTACTTTGTCTTCTCCTGCTTCACTAGGGCTATCTACAGTAATACTTTTGTGCGCTGGTCTTCCATTCCTTAAATCCTCTACTTTTAACAAACTCTCAAAATTTTTTTTCCATAACGTTTTCTTCTCCTGCGAGTCGTTTGTGACGGTTCCGTCTTCTTTTTGTAGGAAATGTGATTCTAAAAATCTCCCCCTTTTCTCCTTGATAATTTTGTACAACAATTTTTTATTTCCTTGAAAATCTTCCTCCAATTTCTCTCCGAACTCCTCCATACTCTTTTCTTTTTCTCTAATCACTATTTGCTTCACCGTTTGTTTCGTTCTCACATATTTTATGACATTTTCCTCTGTATAATTCTTGATCTTCTCTCTCCACGCCAGTCTCTTATCGCGCACAGTTTCTTTGAGTGTTTCATTTAACCACGGTGTTTCCTGCTCTTTTCTTCTCCCCGTTGCTCTTCTGTATAATTCCTCTGCACTAGTTACAAAGGCAGCCTTAAATCCTTGCCATTCTTCTTCGATTCCCTGAATGTCTCCACATGGCAACATTTCTCTTATCTTTAGCCTAAACTTGTCTCTTTCTTCTTTTCTTTGTATCTTCCACATCTTAATTCGCGTCTTCTTTGATCTTCTATTATTCATGACATTTTTAGCTTCATAGATTTTAGCTACCAGCAATCTGTGGTCGCTATCCAATGCTACTGATGGTACAACCCACACATCTTCTAACCTCTTTTCTATTCCTTTCCCCACACAAATATAATCTATAATGGATTCGTGCCTAAACACCTCCATCCTCGTCTCCATATCCATATCTTGTTATCTTATGCTTGCACCTCTTCTTCTCAAACCAGCTATTTCCTACTTTCAAAGAGTTTTGTGCACACAATTCTAACATTTTTATTCCATCTGCATTCCTCTTTCCCCAGCCGTGTGGATCCAATACTTCTTCATTACCCTTTCTATCATCTCCAACCATGGCATTGAAATCACCCATAACGATAACGCCATTTCCTTCAATGCAACCTACTTATTCTTCCCTGAACTTGTCCTCCTCAGAAGGTCTTCCGGTTTGGGGTGCATACACTTGTATGACATTCAAATGTTCTTGATCTATAACAATTTCCACTGGTATAATTCTGTCACTTGTATATGCTATGCCTACAATATTTTCTTTATATCTTGGGCTGGCAATGAATCCTACCCCATCTCTTTCTTCTGTGCTTCCTGACCACATCAACTTGTACCCACCTCGTAAATCCTTTTCCCCTTTCCCCATCCACTTTGTCTCACTTAGTCCTAGAAGTTCAATTTTACGTTCAATCATTGTTTGACTAACTCTTCCATCTTTCCATTGAGTGAGACAATGTTCAATGTACCTATTTTAGTAATCTTCGCTTTCCTGTTCCCTTTAGTTTGCAATCTTTTCAGGTTTCTCATCCTTTTACAGTTCGGTTCGTAATCTTTCGCTTGTTTTAGTATGGATTCCTCCACACCCACCTTGTCCGAAAAACCTTATGCTTGATTTCTGTTTCGTTCACTCCCATCTTCTGTAGTGCCAATCGTAGCTCGCTACCCATCTTCATCGCATCTGCATACCTGCCTGATCCCCATCGAGGAGAAAATCTACTATTTACAAAATTCACTCCATTCACATTTGCCCACTTTTCCAGTTGATTATAAACGATACAGCTTCCTTTTCCTAGAATCCTATGCACCACTACTATGGTATCTCTTCCATGTGTCTCCCTCAACAACTTACCACCTTTGAAATTCCATAAATTTGTTATCAGTCCCTTTTCTCAACTCACGGCTACCGGCCATTACAACTACCTTTCCCACAATTTCTCCTCTAGGATTGATTTTCTTCAGTTGTCCTACCAGGTCCTCCAACACGATTCCCGGGTATGCCTTGGCCCGATATTTTTCTCTTTCTACACCCATTCCCTGTGAGTTGCAGAAACCCCTGCACATGCTTCCACTTACGTCTCCTATTAGTAGCGCCTCACTCTGTCTTAACATACGATTCTCTGGCTTGAAAATGGGCGTGTCCTTGCACAACAATGAACAAATGTTGCTGTTGCGCAAAAAGGAACCCTCCGGGGCTGGCCAGCGCCAGGGAGTTATATATCATGCTGTTATCGTGCGCTCCTACCAATCCTCTTCCCTCAACATGTTTAGTATGCGGCACTTTCATCCTATTCGATTAAGATTGCTTGTTTTGCATAGACCTAGGCATATGACTATCAATATTAGCATCAAATATCCTAGAATGATCACTATTGATTGATTTGACTTCGCTAGGTCTTTCTTGTACTCCTACCTGACACTTACTTGAGACATTGGTGTTGGTTTCACCTCTCACAACATCATTAGATCTACTCTTAATAATACGAAGTTCCTCCACTTCTGGTTGTGATGTACGCCTAGTTTATTTTATCTCCACACACTGATTCATTATAATGCCTACTTCGATCATTTCTTCGAGTCTATTGAACTTCTTCTCATCTTCTTGATCCGTCTCCATCTACACTCGCCTAATTTCCTCAAATTTATTTCTCATAGACCTGTAAACCTCCCGTAATTCATCCATTTCTCGCAGCATTTTTTTGTACATCTATTCTATTTCCATCTTCCTTGTTCTCCCCAATCTCTACTCTTGATCAAATCTGGCCGTCAGCACAGTGTCAGATGGCCGATCCCATGCAACATTCAACAAAACACTTTCCATCTTTTGCATTCGTGTTTTCAGCTCGTCTACTTGCAATCGCATGAGCTCTTCACCATTAGCGCTGCTGGGCTTCTTTTTTATAAACATTCTATACACCTTCCTCCTCACGATTCTCTTTCGTATGACATTACCTATCCGTATATTACGCTTTGACTTAGGCCCACTAGACAGCGATTTGCCAACGAACCTTTGCTTATCTTCAATCACGCAAGTATCCTCTGGCACAACATCAATAATTTCAAGTGTAGCCCTATGTGGTAGACCTAATTGTACATTATTGTTCAAGGAGCGGAGCACACTACACTCTTTACAAGTCCACTCAACACTTTCCTTTGTACTTATGTAGTCTAACTTGTTGGTTCCTAAACATCTATAATGCACACAAACTGCACATATTTGACATTGTACGCCAGCACGCACTCCTTTTCCACAAAACGAGCATTTCTTCCCCTGTGTCAATGTCATGATCATAAACTTGGATTATAACTCTCAACTTGTCGCACCATTAACAATAGCTCAACATTTTTATTTGGAGTCGGATGTCTTTACTGTTAAACACTTTGGCGTATCAAATATAAAACAAAACTTCTGTCACGATCGTTACAAAAATGGCTGTCCAAATTTATCACAGATTAACGAAAACCTAAACGTCAAATACACATATAAAACAGGCATGTACTTACGTACTAATAATACCACTACTTAGCAGTCTTGCGGGCACTTCACAGTACAAAAAACAACTTTAAAATCTATCAAATTACATAAAATAACTGAATTTTGTTGACATCTCATCTGTCAGTCACCTGGCTTAATGCACCCACTTACAACAATTTAAATAAAATTAATAATATAAAAAAAATGTAATAACAAATACAAAATTCTTACTACGGACCAATCAGACGTCAATAATCCTTTGAGTGACCAATAAAAAGGAGTAACTTCATTATGACGGTCACTGAAACATTACTTTCCAATCAGGATATCGGATTTGTTATCATTTGGTGTTAATCAAGGTGTTAATGGCTAATTTGTCTCACCTGTCAACCTGACAGCACGCTTGAAAAATATTGGGCTTCAAATCGCTACAACCTAATTTAACATACAAACTGCCCTATTCAAGATGGCTTCTAATTGACACGACAGTGGGCCAATGACTGGGGATCTAGCCTACTATAGAATGTTAAACATCATATTTTTGTTTTTTCTCGATTTGGATAGTCGGGAAACACTCCCGTAGGTGGAATTGTTAATATTTTAATACAATTCAGAAATTAAAAAATCCATCCCGATCGTCTGAATTGTATTAAATATCAATCATATTTGTGTTGTTTATTTCTTTAGATGTCATTAACAAACCTATCTAGGGCCTCAGAAAATATTAACATTCAGTTTCTTATTTCTTTGATGGTGATTGGTTTTGTTAAGTCCTTATTGAAAACATTGCTTTATTTATTTTGTACCTACACCTCTAGCATTGATTTCCAGACAGACCTGCAAGCGGGCAATGCCGAATGTATAAAAATGTTTTGTGTAAATATGTTTATAAAATGAATATTACCTATATTTGGATTAATTTTGGCACAGTTTTACTTTAATCAAATCACCATATTTTTTCAAGTAACAGTACTTTACCCTGTGCTACCATGTTTTTACCTGATATTGACCAGTGACAATTTAATAATCTTGACAATTTAGTGTAGGACTATAATCAAAATGTGATTTTCATAACCACAAAACATGTCAAGATTAATCTTATTATGATTTTTAGGCATTTTAAAATAAGACGTTTGGATGAGTTTGGGGCAACGTTTCTCATAATGTTAAGAGCGTTCACCACCCCTTTTTTAGGCAATTTTTCTGTTTGCTCGCTGAATGACATCACGTAATTAGAAATTTTTGAACATATCTAGAAAGTGGAAATAAAGGTTTCTATTTACACATTCCTAAAATTTGTTTTAAATAATTTATAAAGAATAATTAGATTTCAACGAATTTCAATTTTTTAAAAAGTTCAAAATTCACATATCGTGAATTTTTTCGTGCTTGCCCTTCAAGACAAAATTTTGAAATCTATGACAGTAAAACGTCCATGTATGCTTATTGACAAATTTGCACAATTGTATATACATAGGATGCTTCTTGGCCGAGCAACCGCTATTTACTAACTGCCAAAGTGGTGGTTGACACTTTAAAACCGTTAAATCGACAAATGAAGTGGATTTCTACACAAATTTCGGACAACTTTATGATTTTCAATTTTTGTCACTAAAACTCAAATTCCTATTTGGAATCTTAAAAATAACTAATAAACATTTTATCTAAAGACCACCCACACACTAAACGAAGGAAAGGGCCTACGCTTGTAGCGATCAGAGTTATTTTAACATTTAAAAATATTTTCTCGAACTCAAGCTTTGGAAATTATTACAAAAATACCTTTAAGTGGTCTATCTACGGTCAGTTATTGGATGAGCGTAGCGAGCGTAGCGAGCGAAGCGAAGATTCTATTTCACTAAAGTGGAGAAAAAAATCCGGAATGTTTTTTTTCTTTCTTTTTGTATTTTTGTGTGTTTGTTAACACGATTTCGGCTAAAACAATACTCCAATTGCCATGAAATTTAATGGAGGCCTTCGAAATCTCTGAACTTAGAACTGCCACGTTTTTGAGCGCAATCGAAAAATTATTTCTCATGAAAATCGCAATTTTACGATTTTTTTCGATTTTTTCTTCGACTTATAACACCTACACGCTTTATCCGATTTCAATTATTTTTTCACAGAACCTTAATTTTATGAATTAAGATATTCGTGTGAAATTTGAGCGCAATCAAAAAATTATTTTTCATGAAAATAGAAATTTTGCGGGTTTTTTCTTTTTTAAAACAATTTTTTGACTTATTACACCTACATGCTTTATCCTATTGTAATAATTTTTTCAATTTATTTTTTTATCTTTTAAGATTATGATTAATTTTTTTGAAAAAAAGATTATTTTTTATTTAATTTAATTTAATTTTAAAAAATCTTGAACTGAGTAATAATTTTTTTACAGAACAACAGAAAATCCGTATAACACATGGCAGCTCAATGCACCAAATACGCTCATCCAACAACGCGGTGGGACTTAAAGCGTTTTCCTAGTTATAAAAAATTCTGAATATTTTTTTTTTGCTCTGATCAAGACATTAAGATGGGTCGCTATGCTTGGCCAAAACTCATATGCGCGCGCTTACGTGTTGACAATTGCAGCAGAACAGTTGGATATATCATTACCAATTTTGAACTAGTGTTGAGGAAGTACTTTAATATTGATATCCGTAATTGTTTGCAAAAAATAAGCCTTGAAGATCCATTGCGAGACATATAAGTTCAAAACGTGAAAAAATGAAAAATCCATAACATGGATTTCAATTCTGGAAATTCCCACCAAACTGTTTATCTTACGATAAAACCAAATTAACCTGCGCGTTCACATTGATTTAAACGATGATATCCAGTATGCAAATTTTCGTTTACTAGGAAAACGCTTAAGTCCCGCCGCGTTGTTGGATGAGCGTAATTGGTGCATTGAGCTGCCATGTGTTTTGCGGATTTTCTGTTGTTCTGTGAAAAAATCATTACTAAGTTTTAAAATTAATTAAATTTTTAAAAAAATTTAATATTGAAATTTTCAAAGATAATTATTCAATTGCGCACAAATTTTACACAAATATATGAATTTATAAAATTAAGGTTCTGTGAAAAAAAATTTACAATAGGATAAAGCATAATAGGTGTTATAAGTCAAAGAATTGTTTTAAAAAAGAAAAAAAAACGTAAAATTTCGATTTTCATGAGAAATAGTTTTTTTGATTGCGCTCAAATTTCACACGAATACATAAATTCATAAATTTAAGGTTCTGTGAAAAAATCATTAAAATCGGACAAAGCATGTAGGTGTTATAAGCTGAAGAAATTTTTTAAAAATCGAAAAAAATCGTAAAATTGCGATTTTCATGAGAAATAATTTTTCGATTGCGCTCAAAAACGTGGCAGTTCTTCGTTCAGAAATTTCAAAGGCCTCCATAAAATTTCATCGCAATTGGAGGATCGGTTTAGCCGGAATCGTGTTAACAGACACACAAAAATACAGAAAAAAATAAATAAAAATAAACATTCCGGATTTTTTTCTCCAGTGTAGTGAAATGGAATCTTCGCTTTGCTCGCTACGCTCGCTACGCTCATCCAAAAAATCTGTACACTTGGAATAAATTCCAGAAGTTGACCAAAATGGAGTAAATTACGGTGATTTCACAATTTTCTTTATTCAAAATCAATGAATTAATTTAGGAATCCGCGTACTGGATATTAGATTTATTCTTTTTTAACGTTAGTGTGAAATTTGAAAACGGTGTTTTAAAACGTTTACTAGGGAAAACCTGAAAGCTGAGCGCCTAAACTCGTCTCCGCGCCAGCCTCAGCTTGACATCCCCCCTTAATAACCTGCGTAAAATCTTGATTGTACTAGCTCATCCAACAGTATTAAAGTAAGAAAAGTATTATTTAATTGATTAAAACATGGTGGATACAACATTTTATTGTTTTAACAAAACAACGTTTCATAAATCAGCAGCATTTCCGACATCAGGTTAATACAAACTTCCTAAAACATAATAAAACAAGCAAAAACCATACCCCAAGGCATCAAGGTAAAAAATGAAGAGTTGTGTCAAAGAAAGTGTTTTAATCAAGATTAAAGTATTTCTCGATTTTGTTTGTCAGGTGGAAATGTTAATATTTAATACAATTCAGAAATGAAAACTGTCCATAGGCTTAACAAAAGTCGTCTATCTAGAAAGGTTTCGAGTCACGGTCGATATGGACTTTTTTATTTCTGAATTAAAATAAAAGTATTTTAAGTAGATGTATATCGAATGTCTATAAAATGGATATTGAAATTAATCATTACTTATAATAAGGGAAGCGAGCGAGCGCTAATTTTTCGATTGTAATAGTTCGCTAACCCTCCCGATTTTATATTTTAAAACAAAAAAGAAATTTACAAAATTAAACTTTACTGAATTTGAAGCCAGATTTCCGGCTATATTACCAAATGTTGTCTGCATTAGTAAAAGATCATGACCTGTCACAGTTTGCTGGTATTGAGCCAACCTGCATTGGACTTGTCACAGAGACGGACTTTAGCATTATATTATATTCATATTGAAAATAAACAATTATTTTTAAATTGTTGGTGAAAAGTTTGATTGTTGATCGATTGCAACGAGGGGAACGGCCCAGTCTGATACGAGGAAGCAACGTATAAAGGGAATTTGAGATGTGTACATTAAAACTGGGACCTACGCAATTTTATACTCAATTTCCTATCGGAATCAATGTTTATCATTTATTATTTCTAGGGATGACCTAATATGTTTCAGAACTCTCGTTGGCTGAACCACTCAAACATTCAAAATAAAATAAACGTGATGGACGAAGCAGTATTAATTTAGAACTACTCTGTAATATTGAGTTTCGATTGGAGCTTGTTGTAGATTTACTAATCAATACCACACGGTAGCCAAACATCAAGGGGTTTAAATTTGTCAGGATTAGAGTAGAGGTCAATACTGAAAGTGGTGTCGGCCATCTTCAATCTAGTTTCTAGCACAGTCTAGGCCTAGTTGTTGCACCATGGAGTTTAAATAGTGCTGTCGTGGTTGCACTGTGTAGAGAGGCATACCATAGCCAGAAGAGTGTTAGCGGAGGATTGCAAGTGAGTATAATTTCTCGAGTTGGTTAGTCGGAAAACAATCCCGTAGGTGGAATTATTAATATTTGGATACAATTCGGAAGTTAAATAGTTACCGTCTCGGTGGTCTAGTTGGCTAAGAGGCCTACCTGAAATGTGGAAGACTCGGGTTCGAACCCCGATCGGGATGGATTTTTAACTTCTTAATTATTGTATTAAATACGTATAAGTCAACTTTGAATATAAGTTTCAATCATTGAATACTACATGACTGTTGTGTATTTATATATTAACATAAACATTAGTTAGTTTAAATACTTGATTATGGTCAGTTAAATTTATTATTTTTTCAAACATACACTAAAAGACTTTGAGCCAACTGTAACCCCCACCCACCAACATCACCACCACCATGGGTGTCGGAAGGTCTAAGGGTGGTTTGAGGTTCTAAAATATTTTTACTTTAGATTTGCGCGCGTGAGCCGTTACGGTTTTGGTGGGTGTACCCACCAGGGGTTTTCAAAGTACCCAGTGTAAAAATAAAAAGTAATTAATTTCGATCGTAGATGAGCCTTCATAAATCTTTCCCTATGCAGAGCAGAAGTTCTGGGGTGGTTTTAGTAGGCTACTTAAATACATTGAGTTTATATTTTAGCTTGTACTTTTCCATGATGTTGGTGGGTATACTTACCAAGGATAATTTGAGTTCACCCTGTAAAAAAATATTACCATCGATCGTAAAGGAACCAAATAAATATGATTTACGTTACATATAGGGAACAAAATTAATATTTTACTTTTCAGGGTTGTACATAAGAAAGACAAATCTTATTATCTTAAATATACCACATTAATTGAACTCTGACATTATGCCGAATGAATCCACTTTGATTAGTGTGGCAAAAACAAATTTACAATAACTAGGAAGCTTCGCAAACGCTTTTTCAGGCGCGTTGCTGGATGAGCGTAATTTTTGTTAAACGAAAAAAGAGTAAAATTGCTATTTGCATGAAAAATTATATTTTGATTGCGCTCAAATTCAACACCAATATATTTATTCATAAAATTAAGGTTCTGTAAAAAATCATTGCAATCGGATAAAGCATGTAGATGTTCTAAGTCGAAGAAATGTTTTTAAAATAAAATAAATCGTAAAATTGCGATTTTCATAAGAAATAATTTTTCAATTGCGCTCAAATTTTACATGATTATATTAATTCATAAAATTTAGGTTCTGTGAAAAATTCATCACAATCGGATAAAGCATGTAGGTGTTAAAGAGTCGAATAAAGTTTTGAAAAATCGAAACAAATCGTAAAATCGCGATTTTTATGAGAAATAATTTTTCGATTGCTCTAAAAAAAGAGGCAGTTCTAAGTTCAGAGATTTCGAATGCCTCCAAAAATGTCATCGCAATTGGAGTATCGGTTTAGTCGGAATCGTGTTAACAGACAGACAAAAATACAAAAAAAAAGAAAAAAAGAAAAAAGAAAAAAAAATTTTTTTTTTCTCCGGTGTAGTGAAATGGAATCTTCGCTTCGCTCATCCAATTATAGCCAACGGTTTAGCCGAGGTAGTTTAACCGGTTCCCACTAGAACACCAAAGTTAAGCAAACTCAGTGTTGGGTAGGAACTTTTAAAAAGAACGCGTTCCTAGGAACGCGTTCCTTTTTCGGGAACTTTTAAAGGAACGCGTTCCTTTTTTTATTGAAGGAACTTTTAACATAAAAGTTACAAATTTCTGGGAACTTTTTAAAAATATTTAGAAGTTCCTTTTACACTTGGTGATAGAATAGAATAGAATAGAATAGAATAGAATATTTATTGACAACTTTGATTGCAATGATTACATTTTGACACAATCGGTGGCTGCTCAGTATACTATACATAGGCTAGTATTATGTAAAAAGTATGAATATAACTACATAGTAAATTATGATAAACTTTTTGTAGAAGGGTACAAGACATAACACTTAACTTTTCAACAGTCCTTTTAATACTCCCAGTGATTTAGGAAGAGTCACCATTACTCCTTTTGGGAGAGCAGTCCACTCCCTTTTGGCCCTAGCCAGAAAAGAGTATTTGCCAGTATTAGTTCTGCTAGCTACAACCCTCACTTTGAAGGCATGGTCACCTCTTCCTAGATAGTCGGCCCTTTCAAGCCTGCCAGATAGGTCTACCCACGCTTGTTCTCCGTTGTATATTTTATACATAGTACATAAACTTGCAATTTTTCTCCTCCCTTCAAGTGTTTCCCATCTAAGGTTTCCTAACATACTTGTAACACTCGCTCTCCGTCTAAAGTCACACATAACGTATCTTGCTGCTCTCCTCTGCACCATCTCAACTTTCTTGGTGTGCCCTATCTGGTAGCAGCCCCATACACTTGAACAATACTCTAAACTAGGCCTTACTAATGTGAGATATCCCTTTTCTTTAACTTTCTTGCCGCATCCTCTTAAACTTCTCATCACAAAATGCAACTTTTTATATGCCTAAGCCACCATTGCACAAAACCTACAATTGAAAACGAATTAAGCAGACACAAATATAAAAATTAGTTGATTAAAAACAGTAGCATATCATTTTTAGGAGACATAACCTCGATTGATGAACCTGTCATATATGCTAGCGACGACGGGGCTAAAAAATCGCGACCGAAATCATATGTACCATAATTTATTTGATAAAGGAACTTTTAACCAGGAACTTTTATTATTTAAAGAACTCAAAAGTTCCTTTTTTTGTGAAGGAACTGTAACTTTTAAAAGTTCCATTTGAAGGCCAAGTAACTTAACTTTTTAAAGTTCCTTTTTTGCGGGAACTTGCCCAACACTGAGGGAAACTCGGGCGTGGTCAGGGGTAGTTTGGGTGACCACTTTGCCTAAAACTCACGTATATCGCTGGTTAGAGCAGATGGAGGGTTCGAGAGCTAGTGTAACGGCTTCGTTCTCCTCGACGTCTGCTTCACAGTCCGGGTATGACTGTCAAGGTTAAACCGTAATTTCGGATGGGACGTTACGCAGGTTGATTTTGTAAATAGTAAGATAACCGGTTTGATGTGAATTTACTGAATAGAAATCTATGTTTATATTTCCCATTTTTGCCCCACGTTTTAGACGTATGTATTGAATATTTTTTGCAACCAAGTGTGGATATCAATAAAAACGCACTTCACTAACATCCATTCAACATTTTGTAATGATATTACCAACCGTTCAGCAGAAATCATCAACAGCTGAATGCTCGCATTTGAGTTGGGCTTTTAAGTCGACAATCAGAAACATTCTTCGTGAATGCCACTTGTAAACCGCCCATTTATTTAATTCTTTTCATTTCACCTTTATGCCCTAACAAACCCATCGTTAAACTGCTCGGTGAATATTGAGACACAGGTCTATTGTTGGAGCAACATGGATACCTTTGTCTCTGCCCTCGAGTGGCTCAGTCCTGACATGGGAGAAGACGCTGTCAACGTAGATATTCTGTCACCCTACGTCAAGCGCTGGAGTTATGTGGGTGAGTAGAACTTGAATTAAGAAAGCATTCTAAGAAATGAGCAATGCAAGTAGAGATAGGCCCAACACTGTCGGTGTTGAATAAGGTATTTCATATTTTACTTCTCCGTATCATCACCATTATCTGTTGCCACGTCCAACTCTGCGTTGGGTCAGCATTGAAGACAGGCCTCTCATCTTCTTCTGACCTGCCACCACTCCTCTACTTTCACCGCATTCCAATCTCCCCCTCACTGTTCCCCATCTTTTCTCACACTATTCTGCCATTGTTGTCGTGGTCTGCCCCTTGGTCTCCTACCTGGAATTTCCAATTTCATCACCCTTCTCGGTAATCTCGCTCTTTCCATCCTTTTGACATTATTTAACATTTAATTCTACATTGACACATTTAATTATTATTTATTTTTCAATTGTCATGACATATATACATATATATAATAAAATGGTTATAATATACTATTGCAGATCAGTGTGTGTGTGTGTGTGTGTGTGTGTGTGTGTGTGTGTGTGTGTGTGTGTGTGATCATTATGACTATTCAGCAAAGGTGAAATAGTAACTTCCTATTTTTCAGGTATTTTTATTCAAAACACAGAAAAAAGGGGCATTGGCTATTATAACGCCCGATTCGTGATCGCCGTGACTTGCTACGCAAGCTTCTTCATCTGCAACAGTTTGTTCAACTACACCCACAGCCTCTTAGACAAAACCGAGCACGCGACCTTGCTTCTCTTCAGCGCTATGGCGATTGTGAAGGTATCAACCCACTTGTGTCAGCCAGCACGGATCAAGAAGTTGTGCGACGACATCGGGCGAAGGCACCGGAGCCACGAGTATTCAACCAGGTCGTGAGGACAGTCCTACGGAGGTTGTCTCTGGTGTCTGGAGTGCTTAGTCTGTACGGCCCTGCAGGGCTGTTGATCCTTGGATCAACTTTATCTCTGTCCATGTTTGGAGCTGCCATGGTCACCAGGAGACGAACATTCAGGTAATTGACATTTCATCACGCAACCAAAATAATGAAACGCAAGTAAGGCAATTCAGACCAGGTGTCCAAAAATGGACAAAACCAAATTTGAATTTTTTTAAAATGTAAATTACAGTTTTTTTCAATTTGACTCTTTTTTTAAAATTCGCACTTTTTTTCTCATGTCAATAGTGAGAATATTAAAAAAAGAAATCTACCAAAACGGGCAAAAACAAATTTTTTGTGAGTTTTTCCGGAAATGTAATATATTTCAAGAAGGCCTTACTTATTGCTTTTATAGTTGAGACGGAAAATCCAAATTATGCAACCAAACAAATCGGGATAAAATCTAGTTTAAGAAATGTACTTACTATTAACATTTGAACATAAAACGTTGCTTTCATTCAAAATCCAAAATTACCCGTAATTCTTTAAATATTACAATGGAAGACAATACAAAAACCTACTAATGATCTGAGAAAAAAATACTGGATGTTAATTTTTAGCTTAAAATACTAACTCAATTGGTGCCAATTTAATTCAGGTCAGAATGGGTTTTAATTTGAATGGTCAGTGGAGTGACTTTAGAATCGTCCAAGCAACGAGGCATATAATCAATTCCAAGGTTGTTCTGAATTAGACTTGTTGATCTGGCTTTGTCCGTGGATGGAATCATGTACAGCTTGTTTCGCCCTTATTTCCTATACTGGTCTCTTGTTGGTCATTGATTGCTCGTCGATGGTGTCGTTGCCTACAGGGTTAGCTTGATCTACTTAAAATGTTATGTCCCCACCGAAAAGCATGTATGTGACTGAGTGGGTTATCCCTTTAATACGAATTTATTTTTTTACTCGTTCTAGTAATTGTAAGTTTAGTTTACTGAGCATACAATACGTGTGTTACATAAATTATCGTTATTGGTAACTAAAAGTTAACATTTTGCATCACGTGACAGGAACAGCGCGTTACATTGGATCATCATTATCAAGATTATGGAAATAATTGCAACTTTCAGTTTAAAAGAATAATGATAAACAATGTGCTTGATTTTGCGACTTGCATAATTATTAACGGACTTAACTAATTCAATTTGAACATGAGATGATAAGATTTTGAGAAATAATGAGTAAAAGCCCGCATTGGGGAAATTCTTAGTCTCGTGCGTTTGGTTATTATTCGAGCCCCATGTTGGGCGCCAATTATACTGATTCACTCGCTAAGGGGGCCAAACGCTAAATTACAATATTGCAAACTAAAAAAAAAAGTATAAAAGGTAGTTTTTCGTTGGCTTATGTATGTAATTGTAATGCATGATTACAACATTGATGCTTGAAACAATATTTTAAAAAAAATGCTATTGTTTTACTATTAACTACATAGTTTTGTTACATCTGCCGATGTTATAGCTCTCCATAAATCTAATGATTTTTACTTTCATATCTTAAAACGACTTTAAAATTAACATTATATCATGGTGTTCAGTAATTTTGCCACAATGATAATCTAAACTAGCCCGTAATTATATTATTCTAAATTATTGTTAATAATTTTTAACTTATCAATGTATGCATGCGAACCTTTTGTTAAAGAGAATGAGAGGGCTAGGCCCCATTACTAGTAATGCCTGATAACCTTCTTGACAACTAACTAAACCATAATAAATTCATATGATAAAATCAGTGCGGCATATAAAAAAATAAACAAACTGGTAATGTAAAAAATAAATGGAGGATAAAAAATTATAATCATTTTACAAACATACATGACGTCATGACGTCACACTAACAGTGCCTACTTTGACCTGTTTCACAGCGAAGCGGTGCCATTCTGTGACATCACAACGTCCCCGTGCTTTGAGCTCATCACCCTACAAGACAGCCTGATAGTAGTACAGTACTTAGTGCCGATGGTACCAGCAAACTTCTTTTTCATCGACGTGCTTTACCATACTCACGCAGAGTTCAAGATTTTGAACTATAACTTAAGAAACATCCGCGCTTACGCAGTGGAGAAAGTGAAGGAGAGACGCGCAGTGCAAGGTTTCGAGCGTTGCGGCGTGCAAAACAAAATGGCGGCGGTGAGGGAGCCGCGTGTTGGACAAGAGTCAGCGGGGGCTCAGAGAGACGCGAGGTTGCGGTGGGGACGGCTGAGGGTCTGGACGAGGAAGGAGGCGTCAGAAGCAAAGAGGAGGCAGGTGGATGACGTCATGAGTCGCCGTCTTAAAGAGTGTGTTGGTCACCACCAGGAACTACTCAGGTTCGTTCGTCACAAATAGGCCAAGTTTTATTTATGAATCTAATTTGACCGAGCTTGTTCAGCTAAGTCACAGATTCCCAGATCTTCATATGAATTAAGGAAGCCTTATTTTGTTGGCCGACTAATGTAGGTTCAAGGCTAGGGTCGTTTGCTATGGGTAGTCCATTATGTTATACTTACCTTTCTTTGGAGTTGATAAAAACATTAGACTCTATAATAAATAAATTATTTTTAGTGGGAAGCCTGCCCAATGTGCAATGCCCCTCATCAGGTGTCTAGCTAGGTATATTGGAGATATAGACACTTGTGAAGGGATGTCCGAGGGATGCACAAGAGAACTCAATCCCTTACATTTTAACGACTGAGGAAAACCTTGGGGGGGGGGGGACCTCCCGAATCGGAGTCGTGCGCTTAGTGTTCGATCAAACACTGAAGGTGATTGTTCAATCTTGACACAATATTGTCACCCTAGAACTTATTTGTGTCATATCCGCTTTTTCGTGCATGGAGAAAACGAGGGTTGAAGACTAATTGTAAGATTTCAACTGATTTTACTGTTACTTGATGCTGGATTTTGTTTTCTGATATCAAGTAGTAAGCATTTATGTTATTTACTTAAAATAGCCTTACTGTTGCTAAATAACCTTAAAAACCTTACTTCTAATTGGAATATGACACAAAATTTCTCACAGAAACGTAAATATTTAAAAAGTATTTGTGTCATATCCAACAAAGTAAGGTTACAAAGTCAACCAAGATGGATATGAAAAAAGCACCAAGAAAATGGTATCATCTGATTGAAGTTGCACAAACATACATTACTAAAAACACCGTTAAGCCAACAATATTGAACCATATTATTATTTTCCTATGACAAAAATGCCGACTAACAATGTCCACAAAAATAACTAACAAAAATTATCAAATATGGGAAAAAAATTGTTTAAAACTTTGATTAATTGCCAACATCATGTTTATGCTTGAATTTAAGCAATTTTTTATATTCAAATGGTTAGATGAAAGGTATTTTATGGTTTTAACTTGTAGAGCATGCGTAATATTAGCTCTTTCTATTGATATGGAACAAAAATATCATCAAACGAAAATTGGTTCAGTACTTATTTGTGCCATATTCACTTGATAGTACATGAAAATGGAATATGACACAAATAGGCACCAAGATAGGGTATCGTCTGGTGAAGGTGGCACAAACTGACATTGCTAAAACACTGTTTTAGTTTAAAAATGTAACAATATTATTTTTTATTTGCAATAATGAGCACTAACAATAATTCTAAAAAATCTAACTCCAAAAAAACGAAAAGTGGATATGGCACAAATAAGAATTAGTGTGACGATATATGGCCTTTGAATTTCTTGTCAAACAATTTCGGGTCGTCGTCTACTTTTTCTAGTCATGTTATTGTTTCGTATGACGTACCTAAAGTAAGCTGTTGTTTTTTTTAAATTTTCATATGCCATTCTTTGATCTTCAAATCTGAAATGAAATCGTGAGCATTGCGAGCTGAGTCGCACTGAACAATCTGCTCGGGTTTTAAAAGAATGCCACAGAGCTCACTCGGAATAATTATTAAATGGCCAGAGCAAGCAAGCGAGATATTTCTTTCTTTTATTATTTCTTATTCTTTTCTTTATTTTTGCCAATAGTGCCAACTTCGAAAAAAACTAAATTAATTTTGTCAATTTTTGTCGGGTTAATGGTTAAACATTTATATATTATTTTTCTTTGTAAATTAGTTATAACCAATTACAAGCACGAAATATATGTTTTGTGTTTTGTCGGTTTAAAAGAGAACAGTACAGGCATAATGATAATCACACCTGTGAACCCTACAGAGGGCATTTAAAAGAACTGTAACTTATTAACAAGAATAATCAACTCCTGCCCATAATTTCTCGTTTGCATCTTAAGATGTTTCTCTCCCAGTTGAGATCCCAACACATTAATCGATACTAAAATGTCAAAAGTATAAAAATTACACCCAATGTAACATCATGTTTCTTTTGTGAAGTATTACAGGGGAAATTTCATCAATCTACTTCGCTTATCTTGTGATCCAGACCTTCGTCTACATCACTGGCACAGCCGTCATGACGCTCTATCTCGATCAGGTGAGCTAGAGCACTTTCATTTTCAAATACAGCAATTCGAAGCGCTTCGAAATATAAAAGTTAAATCAGGTGTCCTAGAGCACTTTCAATCTCAAATACAGCAACTCGAAGAGCTTTGAAATCTAAAAGTTTGTATCGTCCCCGTATGTATTGGTCAAACAGTTCCTAACCAAACGCAATAGCCAAACACTCTTTTTCTATTTGAGCATAGATTGTTTCACTCTGAGGGTGGGCTCGTGCGGCAAATGCCACTGGCTGACCATTTTGCAGTAAAGCTGCTCCTAGACCTGCTTCACTAGCATCGCACTGTATTTCCACAGGCTGTGTGATGTCGAAGTATTTAAGGACAGGAGCCGTTGTTACCAATGCTTTGATCTTTTGAAATGGTGCTTCTCGGTCCGATTGCCAGGCAAACACAGTGCATCGTTAGTCGTTAATTTCCGTAGCGATTCTGCAGTTTGGGATAGGGCTGGCAAAAACTTAGCTAAGTAATTTGTGAAACCTAGATATCTTTGAACCTCCTTTACTGATGCTGATGCTGATCTTAAGATTTCTTTTACGGCTTTCACTCTATTTTGGATCTGGGCGCACTCCCTCCTGCATTAGCAGATGTCCAATATATAGGAAACCTCAGTCATCCTAAACCTGAATCTTTGATTTGTTTAGTTTTAGCTTAACTTAACGTGCCCTTTTCAGTAATTCATGAAGATTATTATTATGGTCTTTTTCTGCCTCTTCTGTTGTTTTACCTCAACCAAATACCAAAATGTTATCTGCGATGACTTCTACTCCATCAAGATCATGAAGCAACTCGTGCACAGGTCTAAGGAATTCTTCTGGAGCTGTATTTATACCAAATGCCATCCGCAGCCACCGATATCTGCCGTGAAGAGTCCAGAATGTGGTCAACTTACTACTTTCTTCGTCCAAACGCAGCTGCCAAAAGTCATCCTTAGCATCTAGCACGGTGAACACCTTCACTTTTGCTAACTTTGGTAGGATTTTTTCTATGGTTGCTAACTGGTAATTCGATTGTTGCAGAGCTGTATTTAAATCCCTGGGATCCAGACAAATTCTTAACTTTTTTTGGAGATTTAAACTATGTTCATGCTACTAATCCAAGGAGTAGATGATGTCTCTTTAATGAGTATTCCCCTTCCAACAAGTTCGTCTATCTTGCCTTTTACTTCATTCTTGAGCACTAATGGGATTCTACATGGAAGGTGCTGTATGGGCTTAATGTTGGGAGTCTTCTTCCATCCTATAAATTCCTGGAAGTTCTCCTAAGCCTTCAAATACATCTTTGAAGTGCTTAAGTAACAGGTCTTTGTCAATGTCTTGTTTTGAATTGTTTTTAACCTGGTTTACTAGCTCTGCTTTTACCTTAATGAGCCCCATTGTAAAACACGCTTTGGAGCCAATTAGTGGCATTGCTTGGCCTTTAACTATCTGAAAGGTAACACATAATCGTTCTCCTTGTAAGTGGATACCATATTTACTTCGCCTTTAGATTTTTCATACATTCCATTATTATACTTGAGCCTGATCATATTTTCTTTCAAAAAAGGATTGTCATTTTTTGATAGTTTACAATAGTCTCTCCAGCTCATGACATTGCATGTTGCACCAAAGTCAAGTTGGCATCTCACTTTCAGTGTAGAATCTTGCATGGACATTGTGAGATACGTCAGCAATCGTTTTTATTGTGTCCAAGAGCGCCAATGTGGTGGTCTAGTCAAAACGCTGCTTCATCATTATTACCCTCTGATGAAGATTCTGAATGCCGTACTACACTGACAGGTAGTTTTTCCCTGCACACTTTCTCAAAGTGATACTGTTTTTTTTTGCAATACTTACAAGTTTCTCCAAATGCAATGCAGTTCTTCTTGTCCCAAACATGACTTTCCCTGCAGAATCTACAAGATTTCAGGTTTTTTCTTTCTTTCATTTTTGGTGCCAGATTCGTACTTGATTTTTTCTAAGCTATGTTTGCTTTGTGTGAAAAGTTGACTGGCTCGATATCTTCTTCAGCTCTTGCCGATAAACTTGCCATTTCCAGCTCTAGCTGCTCTCTGTACTGTTTATCAACTTTCATTCACAGGCGGCGCAATATGACCTAACCGGTTGAAGCGCCCTAGTTTCTCACGTCGTCGTCGTAATTGCTCTGCTGCCTTGCATACTTCAATAGCCTCCTTCAACGTTAGCTTTGCACATTTATTTAGTTAATTTTTTACTTGTCTATCTAGCTAGTATCCCCAGCACTAACCGGTCTCTGATAGCTCATCTAGTACCCGGTTTGGAATAAACTCGCAAGTCGATGCCAGTTGCCTCAGCTTGTTAATCTGGTAAATAACACTCTCCCCTGGTTACATGGAAGCAGTGTAAAACACTGAGCTCTCATACATTATATTTCTCTGAGGTTCGAGTGTTTCCTCTTTCACTTTTAATATGGCCTCTATTTTTTTTGTTGAGCACTAGATAGATTCAGATCATCAAGAACCTGAGCACATTCTCTCCCCATCACTATCCTTGGTGTTGCAACTCGTACAACTTCATCTTTTTGATAAAGTTCAGTTGCCGCCTCATAATCCTCCCATTATCGGCGAAACATTTTCCAATTTACAGCTAAAGATTCACGATCTGCTACATTCATAGCAGCTGGCACTGGCAACACATTTGTAGCCAGTGTAGATTTCAAATTGTGTTCCTGACGATAAAACAATGCCTGGCTGGATGAACAGTAGCCTTTAATTTAAAAAGAAGAAAGAAGAAGGATCCCTTAAACCTAAAGACACTGGCTGTATTGTAGTGCCTCAGTGTCTATAGAAGAAGAATCCCTTGAATTGTTTTCTTCTTGTGTAGGCCTAGGCCTACAACCTTTACTAACTTATCTTTCAATTTCTTTATTTTATTGTGAGAAATTCGTGTACACACCTGTATCTCGCGTTCTGGAACTTTTCCAATTTGAATTTATTCTTCTGTATGCTTTCTCTAAGTACAATAACAATTGATTTTTTTTTTACTTATTACCTGGAGTAACCACTTCTGACATCATGTTTAAGTATCCATATTTATTCAACTGTTGTACACTACTGGCTTGCCAACCTTACAATGATTAAGTGTTTATCATAACAGTATTTACTTTAGGCCTCACCACAATAAACCTGAGGGACTTGAGTCCCGTCAGGGATGAAAGGGATACTGTCGGTTGACAACGCTGAAAGCTTCTTAAATCCAATATGATTTTATTGCAGGTACCTACATGGGGTTTAAAGGAGTGTGCCGTCATTATAATGGAACTCAGTATTGTGATTGAGCTATTCACATATTCCTGGTTTGCTAACCAGATAACGAGTGAGGTAAGATCTGTGCAATAAAATCGTCTTGTTCACACTAAAAATAATCTGACTTGATGACAAACGTGAGATGAAAAACATGATTTTGATTTTCGCACTAAAATACAGCTTTTGCCCCAATAAAAATCATTGTAATTTTAAGTATTTTATATTTTTGTAAGATTTAAAAATTGTAATTTTGAAAGAATAAGAAATCATTACGCAAAAGAAGTGCACAACTCCATATATTCATTTTTTTGTGTTACACAAAATCCTGTCAAATAAGACCTTAAATTGGCGTTTTGAGGAATAAATTGCGAAGATGAAGAATTTTGGCAGAGACCTTTCTAAAACCTTCCTTATCAATATGCTAAAACTCCACTTCGATCGGACTGGAGTCCAAAACGCATTTGTTTTTGTATGTCTCCAAAATAGATGGACAAAAAGTAACAGTGGACAAAGTCCTTCGAAATAGAAGCCCCTGCACTGGTGTTTGGAATAAAGGCAGGTGTGGGAATGGATAACTGAATGCAGAGAAGCATTTCAACTCAGCAAAAATCTCTGACAACCAATTATTACGGAAATAAGGCGTATGATCCTGCAAAGCCCAATGGAACTTGGAACAGGAAACTTGTTCAAACTTGTGATGCTTCTCAATATATGCAGTGTTGTGCAGTTTTGTCGTACATAATCAAGGGGGTGGGTAGTGAGTCCGAATCCTTTGCTCTTCCACCCTTACCAAACCACAACAAGGCTATTACGGTAAGGTGCGGTTCATCAGGAAGACGAAGCTTTGGGAATCATCCAAGTTAGAAAAATGAATAAATATTTAAATGGATATAATATTAAAAAGGTATTGGTCACTTGACTTAAAAATCTATCACGGGGTCAAAAAACGATCCCAACATTATCCAGTCTTGAAAGTTGGAATCACCTTAGCCGCATACGATTATGAGTTCAGTACAGGAAAGGCAGAGAAATAGCTAATGCTGACTCTATCCACATACCCTTCCAGAATTCACTATTGAATCCGTCTGTAAATCAGGTATAAGGTTTGCTTTGCTACGATAACACCCCATATCCCACTAAGGACATGGCTAGATAAACTTACTGTAAGAGACGTGATATCTGTCAACCAATAGAGTTGGCCAGGATCTCTTGATTCTATCCTTGTTTTCTAAGAATTTTATTGATATCAAAGACACTAACATGTAGTGCAGAACGACCTTATTCACGACCATTTATTACGAGGCCTGATCTGGAAGTCGTCATCACAACAGTTACTAAGCAGCTCAAGTAACTGGTTTTACAACAGTACACATAGGTATCTTTTTTTTTACAACTTTATAGTAATTGATTCTCTAGTAGAAATATTTGGTAGCCAAATGGTTGCCAAGTAGTCACCAACAGGTCACCAACTAGTTCACCAAGTGATCGCCAAGTGATCGCCAAGTGATCACCAACAGCAGCCAAATGGTCGCCAACAGGTCGTTTTTGTGTCAAAATACTGCATTGCAGAGTTGGTGACCCGTTGGCTGCCTTTTGGTGAACGCTTGGCTGTCATATATTCTATTGAAATTTCGGTGGCGACCCTTGGTAACCACTTGGTAACCACTTGGCGATCAAAAACAAGCCTTGGTGAGCTGTTGGTGACCACTTGACAACCATTTGGCAACCAAATATTTAGACAAGGGTTACCAACAAATATTTAGAAAAAGAATACAACACTTGTTTAATAAATCTTCATCAACCATATTAACTTTCTGAAGTATAGAATTTTCCATTGAATGGTTGACGATGTAAACTGAAGTACGGATGCGCGTTTTGGGTCTTATGCTGTACAATCGTTATTTTTTGTAACGGTGTGTTCTGTAGTATTTTAAGTTTAAAAAACGTCCTCTCAATATAATTTCTCACATTTCCAGAGCTCCAAGGTGCGGGATGCTGTGTTCGGCTGTGATTGGCTGGACGCTACGGACAGCTTCAAGCGGAGCATGTGCATCATCATGTGTCGGGCCAACGAGAGGCTTGTCATCCGGATAGGAGGCTCCATCCCACTTTCATTGTCGACCTTGAAAGACGTGAGTTGAGAAACCTAAGTCTTAGTCAGTATAAGCAGGGAGATAATAGACAAGCAAGTTAAATCTTAAACAAGCATAGATAGGACCTACATCACTTTAAATATGGATAATTATTAGCTACCTAGAAAAGACACATTTTTGTAAACTATACCTTACTTTATAATTTTATATTAGATTGTAAGATCTATTATATATTTTCTCTTTTAAAAAAGAGACTGTCTTGTAATAGCCTAATTAAATGTATACTTGTATGTATTTATCTATGGCTTAATAAAGAACTTACTACTACTACTACTACTACTACTACTACTACTACTACTACTACTACTACTACTACTACTACTACTACTACTACTACTACTACTACTACTACTACTACTACTACCACTACCACTACCACTACCACTACCACTACCACTACCACTACCACTACCACTACCACTACCACTACCACTACCACTACTACTACTACTACTACTACTACTACTACTACTAAAATTTGGTCTTTAAAAAAAGCTTTATCAAAGCTTTGCAGCTGTTTCTTTTTTTAGGGTGTGTTACTTTTTTTTGTTTGTTTATTATTGAATTTTGTTAATACCTCAATTTCATTCTAGGGAATATTTTTATTCAATGTTGCCGTATTAAAAAGAAATAATCAATTTAATTTAATTTTGTTTGTCAAAAATGCATAACTGTAATAGAAACATCATCTGCATTCACATAGGAACTGGATTCCAAGGGATTAATTTATTGTATAACTATGTACACATGTAGATAAAAGATTTGAACCTGCAGATAAGCTGTCTTGCTAGCTTCGCAAGACAATCGATTGTATCTGTAAATAAATTGTTCAATAAAGGCAACTTTTAAAAAAAAAACTACTACCACTACCACTACCACTACCACTACCACTACCACTACCACTACCACTACCACTACCACTACCACTACCACTACCACTACCACTACACTACTACTACAAGTAGTGTTTCAACAGTTATAGCGCTGAGACTGTTTCAATGTTATGCAAAATAAAAGTCTTTGAGAAGTACTAAAGGGAAGCAGGAATGAAACTTATTGTCAAAGTTGATTTTTTGGGTTGTATATGTTATATTGTTAATCACAATTAAATTTAAAAAAATTAATACATTTTTTGTTTTGTTTTTTTTTCACAAATTTAATTTTTTATTTGCTATACAACCATCGTATTAACGACTAAAAAATTAATGAAAAAAACATTTTTTTAAATATTTTTTTTACAATTGTTAGCCAAAATTATAATGTGTTGAATTAAAAAAAAAATCAAACCTCTAAGTTGAATACCCTCCAAAAAATGGTACCGGTAATGTAATTACTGCACATTAAGTACACCTTGTCCTTATATATATAAACTTTAACACCCATTTACTCAAACCTATACTTTCTTAAACTACAGTACATTCATAAGTTAGGCAGTTTTGAAGCTAGAGCATTGAAATTTTCAGGACTAATTCTTTATTGTGTTATAAAGAAACTGTGTGTGGAGAATTTTGAAAAAATATCATCATCCAATTTTAACCCATAAATTGTTTTGAAAAATGTCAATTTTCTGGAATTTTTTTTGGTAATAAAAAAATCTGTTAACCACAGATTTTCAAAATTCAAAAATCCCCACACACAGTTTCTAGGTAACAGGCTAATCAAGAAGGGGGAAAAAAAGTCTCTAAGACTAAATGCCAGGGAGTAAATGGTACCGGAATTTATGCAATTTAACATGCGCGACATAGGCCATTCCTGCCCCCCTTGCCCTTTGTCAAAAAATGCACTTTAACAAAATAACGACACAATTATTTTAAACTATGACTAGGCAACAAAATCTAAATCACAGGTTTAATATTATTGATATCAATATCTCAACAGGATTAAATCATTTAAAAAAACCTAATGTTACCAGTACCACAAAAACTTATACTAATTTTTAGTGACGTTAAATTACCCCTCCCCCCATACAGATAAGAATAGTTTTTAATTTCAAATGGTTCTGTGCAACTCAGAGACATAATAATGTTCTTATTCTTTCAGGCAACCAAGAATGCATACTCATATTTCATGGCTATGAGAACTGTAGCAAGTAAAAAGTGATAAGGCTAACATCAGTGTATAAACATTCGGTTTCTACTAGTGTGAGTTAACTCCCAAATACTACAAGGAGTTATAATAAAAAGGGTGATGTAAAGGATGTAGCGTAAGGCAGTTGTACGTGTATTACTTCTTGTTTACAAGTCTCGATGCAAAACTAATTTGTGTTATCTAGATTTTGATTTTGGTGTAATTCAATGACTCATACCATTGATTACTTACATAAAACAAAGAAGAGCCCAGTTAATTCTATGTATTTTTATGAGACTTATATTATTGAAATAAAAAATATTGTTGGTAAGTTAAAATCATCTCACTCTGCAGGAGTAGATGGCATATCCATTATTGTTTTAAAGAAATGTATCCATATGTTAGCTGCACCTCTATGTGGCATTTTCAATACCTGTCTAAAAGATGGGGTCTTTCCACAAGCACTAAAAATATCCAAAATAATTCCCATACATAAAAAAGAAAGTAAACTCCTTGCAAGTAATTATTGACCAATATCGATTCTACCTGCTGTTTCAAAAATATTGGAAAGAATTATTTATAACAGATTGATAAGCTTTTTAGAAAATCACAACATTCTAACAGAAAGACAAAATGGATTCAGAAATGGAAAATCTACTAGTGATACAATAAGAAGATTTCTATTAAACGTAACTAGTGAAATGGATTCAAATATTGATACTCTGGGTACATTCTGTGATTTCACAAAAGCTTTTGACTGTGTTGATCACAATATACTCCTCACTTAATTAGAATATTATGGAGTACGTGGTAATGCGCTAAAATTATTAAAATCATACCTGACAAACAGAATACAATATGTAGAAATAACTAGCAATGAAAATAGTAAAATTTCACATACCATTTCGAACTTTGAGAAAAGAATTTGTCGTGTACCACAAGGGTCAATTCTTGGGCCTTTATTTTCCATTGTCTTTATTAATGACCTTACTTGACAGCATAGATGAGGCTGAACTTTTATCTGATGATTTTTCCACAGTCATAAAGGCTGATGAAAGCAAAGCTCTTCGGGATAAATCAGAAGAAAGACTAAATGATTCAAATGGGTGGTTTACAGCTAACAAACTTATTTTAAACTCCAAAAAAACAAACTATATCCAATACCACTCAATTCAGATGAGTAAATCTTTAAATAAAATACCATACCTAACTAATTTTATTGTCAGATAATTCAAATATAACACAAATTTCATCAAATGTATTTCTAGGCTTAACAATTGACCAACATCTAACATGGCACGATCATATCAATACATTAATACCAAAACTCAATTCGTCTTGTTATGCTATAAGGACCATCAGGCAGATAAGTAACATCCCCACAGCCAAAATATGCTACTATTCATTATTTGAGTCATAAGCTACGGAATTGAATTTTGGGGTATATCGACCCACATTAATAAAGTTTTTATAATACAAAAAAAAGCAATAAGAGCAATTTGTTCCCTTGATCCCACAGAACTCTGTAAACCTTTTTTTATACGCCACAAAATCTTTACCATTTCATGTTTATACATTTTTAAATCAATATGAGTAATTAAAAAAAATATACACACCTACTCAATAAATGCAAATGTCCATGATCATGACACACGTAAAAAAAATCACCTACAGCTAAACTCATATCACACAAAACTTGGACAAGTAAACTCAGACTAGTTACATAAATCTCTTTATAACCATCTTCCAGAATCCATTAAAAACATTTCAATCTATGACCGTTTCAAACATAAACTAAAACAAATTTTAATTCTAAAAGCCTACTATTATCTTATTGATTACTTTAATGATACACTCACAGAAATTCCTGTTATCACTTGATATTATTACTTGACTATAATATAATGAAATAAACATTATTTTATTACTTTTCAATAATTATTATTATTTACAATGTATTATATATTATGACAATTTATCATTATATTAGTATTAGTAACATTTATTTGATTTAGCTTAAGGACACATACACTAAAAATTGTGTTGTTGTTATGTACAATTTGTCCTAAAAAAAAAAAAAAATTGAAATAATCTAGTAATTAACCGGCCAATTTTAAGCCAACCCACCACTAATTGTAATATAAGGTTTCTATACATCAATCTCTTCGTAATTGCGCCCTCTGTAACATATCCAAAATCCTTAAAAATCCTCACGCCGGGCGGGGACCGCAAAGGCAAATTTCCCGAAATTTTGAGTACGAATTCCCTAAATTTTACTTTGAAGGACATTGTGCCAAGTGTGGGGTATAAAATGAAAATATTTTGAAAACAAAGTTTAATGAAATCATCAGTAAAAAAAGTTTGTTTCTCAGGGCATTAGATGTCAACAAAGGGCAGCATGTAGAATAATTCAAATAATTCAATGATTGATTTTTTAATCAGGAAAATCAAACAATATTACATCATAATACATCAATCTCTTCGTCATGAAGGCCTCTATAACGTCTTTAAAATCTGAAAATATCCTCATGCCGGACGGGGGACCCTAGGGCAAATTTCCACAATTTTGAGTACAAATAATATCTAAATTTTTACTTTGCACGTTATTGTACCATGCGGGGTATCGAATTAAAGCGTATTAAAAACAGAGTTGAATAAAATAATTTTCTCAAGTAAATGACATTGTGAACGTAGGGGATAAGAGGCCATTAAAGGTCACCAAGTAAAAATTAATTAAAAAACATCAATTGCCAGTGTATTTAATAATGTAATGAACATCATTAATATAATTTCAGCATTAGATATCAAATGTGCCATTATTTTGTATTTTGAATAATGAACTGGTGGATTACGTTTACGATAAGAACAATTAATTGCTGCTGGCCTACTTTCATGTCTTAAAAATATAATCACGTTCAATATTAAGTTTACCCTACTTGGTTTAGCTTGCATTGTCAGAAGTATATCTTGGCAATCTTTGATTCTTCACATTTGTTTTTGATACACTTCTGTGAACAACAAATTGCCAACAATTATTGTACACGCATAACTTACTAATATTCCTCACCTACTATTTGTACATAATTTCTTTTTGCAATGTTCAATTTTATGTTAATCATAATTGGTTGGCATGCATGTTTCATGGTTGTTTTCGTCATTTAAATACGTATGTCAACCTCAGTATAAGAAAGACACTCGAGTAGTGTCTAAATATTGGTATTAAAAAAGTATTTCTTACAAGAACAGTGTATGTCAAATAATTACTACATTTTAATAATCACTCTACCTGTTCTACTAGTTTGATATTTACACTACACTAGTATAAACTGTACCTGATTTGAATATTCTTATGTAAATATGGTTTGACTACTTACATGAATGATTCACTAGTTCAGATCTTCATTTTTAAAGTAGGCTAAGGAGATCGTGAATTCATGCAGTTTGTCCCATGGCATTCCCCACAAGCTGTTGAGCAGTCCAATTTATATTTTCTGCATGCACATCTCAGCGACTGGTAGTCGTCTTGCCGTTGCAGCGAATTATTTCCATAAGATGTTTCGGGGCTGTTATATAAAGGTATATGAAAACTGACAACAACAACAACTACATGTATCATGTTGTTAGGTTGGTACTAGGTAGAAGATTTCTAAGTTGTTTGGTGGGACCTAAAAAGTAGGACCCCCGCACTTTACTGTATTGTCATTGTATCAATAAACAGTCAACTAAAAAATGTAATCCGTCGTTATTTGTAAACTATTAATCCATCCTGACTAAAACGTAATAAGAATATATTATAATATGGTGTCAGAAGTGGGATTTCCAAATAATCACATCAAGCCCAACATATGCCCAATCTAATGGGATGGCAGAGAGTGCAGTTAAGATTGGTAAAACAATGCTCCGTAAAGCACATGCAGAAGGGACAGATATCTATACAGCTCTTTTAGAATACAGATCAACTCCAGTTAAGGACATAAACAGATCTCCAGCACAATTGCTAATGAGCAGAAATCTTCGCACAAAGTTGCCGATATCCAAGTCTCTATTAGAACCTAGAGTAGAAACACAGGTTACGGACGCCCTTCGTCTAAAACAATGTCGTCAGAAGAAGTTTTATGATAGATCGGCTCGTCCTCTACCAGAAATAAAAATAGGAGAGCTGGCTTATCTGCCTTAACATGATAAAGTTTCCCGTTCTGTAATTTCCAGACCTAATCCTGAGGGTCTAACTCTATTCCATTCCAGGCGCATATCTGGTGGTTAACACGAAGAGATGAAACTTGGCAGCTGACGATGTCGGAGGTAATTTTTCTGGACGAACATGAGAGCTATTTAGTACGGAGTCAACCGGTATCTCGTGGGTAGACTCTAAATACGAATCTTTAAGTTTGATGGTGCATTAGTCTCCTTGGAGCAGAGATTCACACGGTACCAACCACACAGCAGTTACTCAGTGCCCCCGAGACGATCAGAGTGGTACCGTTTTAACCCATGAACTACTGCACAATCGTAACTGAGAAATGAATGCGTTTACACTGTACTTTGTACTGTTGACGCCTAAAGCAGAGCAGTGTGGCTTTCATGGGCGCTCATAGGGTGGGGGTGGGGGGGCTTCCCCCCTGAAAAATCATCATTGTATTGAAAAATGTTAGTTTTCAGGTGAAACGCGACAATTAAATTTTGTAGGTGATTTGGAATACTAAATTTTATGGTGTAGGCCTATAGTACCTAGTTCACATTTTCCGAACTATAAATCATTGAAGAAAATACTATTGTAATTTGTCAAAAATTGCTATTTCAGTCCTGCACCCTAAAAAAAATTTTCGCTTCGCGAATTAGCCTCCGGCGGCCGCTGCGCGGGGCGTCCTCGCGGAAGATGTTTCTCATTGTTGGCAAGTATGCCCCCCCCCCTGATTTGTATTCTATGGACGCCCATGGTGGCTTTAATAGTGCGTATTGTTGTCACATGTCTTGTTCGTTATGACGTCATCAATCAATCCATTATCAACTCATATTTGTGTTGTTTATTACTTCTATTGTCATTTACAAACCTATCTAGGGCCTGAGAAATTCTTCACATTCAGTTTCATATTTCTAGCATTGGTTTCCAGGCAGCGCTGAGGGCGGGAAATGTCGAATGTATAAAAATGTTTTGTATAAATATGTTTATAAAATGTGTATTACTTATTTGGATTAATTGTAGCACAGTTTTACGTTAGTCAAATCACCATATGATTTCAAGTGATAGTATTTTAGCATTCACTTATCAGTCTACCCTGTTTTTACCTGATATTCACCAGTGACAATTTAATAAACTTGACGATTTCGTGTAAGACTATAATCAAAATGTGATTTTTATAATCACAACACAAGTCAAGATTAATCTCATTTTGATTTTAAGGCATTTTTATTAGAAATAATAAGACGTTTGATCGAAAAACGAAGGGGATTTCTACACATTTTCCGGGACTTCTTTATGATCTCCAGCTTTCGTCACAAAAATTCGAATACCTATTTGTAATCTTTTAAATAACTAGAAACATTCGTATCTAAGGTTCACCCACACACAACACTTGTTGCGATCAGAGTTTAGTTTAACATTTAAAAATATTGTCTAGAACTCAAGATTTAGAAATTACTTCAAAAATACCTTTTGGTGGTCTATCTACGGTCAGTTATTATTTAAAAAACGGAACACTACTTTTTAAATGCTCTGATTAAGACAGCAACTCGTTCTAGCTTGACACCCCCATTGATAACCTGCGTTAAAATCTGGATTATATACCAGCTCATCCAACAGTATTATAGTAGTGTTATGACGGTTGTATCCACTAAACTTTAACGCAATTATTGTGTAAAAGTAAGAAGAAACTGTTCTTTATTTTGAAAAAGTGCTCTGATCAAGACTTTAAATCGTTCTAATAGGGAACCTAAGTTTTGAAGGCGGGAAGGAAATTGGTTCTCTCTGGTCTCAGCGCCCATAAGAATTAGCAGGGTACGAAAATGTAACTCACCGTATCTTTTGACTCGCGCAAAAGAAATCTAAACCAATAACATCACAAGATGCACAATTTTGTGGAGAAGATGATGGCATTCTACTTTGCTCGATGACGCTTCCTAAATTCAAACTATTATGAGTTAAATGGACCCATGTTTGCGCGCCGTCGCAAATGTACTCTGACTGAGCGGCAACCTAAGCGAGATGCAGCCACGTTGTGTGCAGCTGTGGCATCCTCGCATACCACGCGCCTGTCCATGGTTGCTAAATGTACTTCGCATTCAAGATTTTGTTGGCACATTAAAGGATATTTTATTAGTAATGTATGATCTAGTACAACCCAGTGACCTCACAGTAGCCACAAAGCAAGTCGGATACCAAATGTTATGCTGATGCCACGGACAAAATGTTTTTACGTGCTTTTTCATGAGCAGTTTGGAAGGTTTGGCAACAGTGTAAATGTAGAGTTCACTTCAACTCGAAACAAATGTCATTAATATTTGTGATAGAGCAGAGTTATGTATATCCACGCAAAGAGGAAAGATTGTAGTTTCTTACAGTATGAATATAATTCCGGTCCGTGGTCGGGTTCTCGCGCTATCGCTTACGAAACATTTAGCACGGGTTAATCGCCTATACCTCGCTGACGGGAGAGAACCGGACAACGCCCACTTAGGTTCCCTATGTGGCAATCCCCCTTGATAATCTGTGTTAAGATCTACAGTATAAGTCTTGTGTTAAAGCTAGAAGAGTTCATTATTTAACTGATTAAAACATGGTGGATACAGAGGACACAACTCTTTATTGTTTTAGAAAACAGCGTTTCAGAAATCAGCAGCTTATTCCGTCATCAGGGTAATACATACTATCTAAAACATAATAAAACAATAAAAAACTATACCCAAGGTATCAAGGTAAAAAATAAAGAGTTGTGTCCGAGAAAGTGTTTTAATCAAGATTAAAGTATTTCTCGATTGTGTTTGTCAGGTGGAATTGTTTATATTTAATACAATCAGAAATGAAAAAAGTCCATAGGCCTAACAAAAGGCAAAGGCGCCTGCCTTGAACGGTTTCGAACCACGGTCGGGATTGGCTTTTTTAATTTTTAAATTGATATAATATTAATAGTATAGGTAAACGTCACGTGACGTCACAGCTAGTAGTCACGTGAGTGCGAATCGTACTGATGGACAAGCAGCCTCATATGCAAGTTAACGCCTGCAGAACGGCGCAACAAATATCACGCTCCAACTTTTTTTCTATTCATTATTTGGACAAAACTTAAGAGGGTTCACCACCCTTTTGATAGTAAGTAAATAGCGGTTTGCTCGGCCAAAAAGCATCCTACGTATATACAATTTTGCAAACTTGTCAATAAAGCATACATGGACGTTCCAACAGTCATAGATTTTCAAAATTTTGACTTGATCAGCCAGAAAAAATTCACGAATATAGTCAATTTTGGACTTTTTAACAAAATTGAAATTCGTGAAATCTAATTTATTTTTTATAAATTATTTCAAAACAAATTTTAGGAATGTGTTACTATAGAAACCTTTATTTCCACTTTCTTGAGATATGTTCAAAATTTCTAACAACTGTGATGTCATTCAGCCGAGCAAACAGAAAATTGCCTAAAAAGGGGGTGGTGAACGCTCTTAAGAAGAAGAATTTTTTGTAAATTTATATCACTTCTTCTAATAGCGATTATTTCGAAATTTTACACAGCCGTTAGCTTGTTATAACAATGTACGCATTACAAATGTCAAAATTATCAACGACTATGTCTTCTCAACTTAAATTGACAAAAAACTACTGGTTGGATTTCGACAAGAATTCTTTCTAATATGCATCAAAATATTTCGACAAGAAATAAATTAACTTTTTAGATAGAAAATTTACAGCATAGCGTGCAGTTTTTCACGGCTCATCCGCACGTCAAAAGCACGTATCTTAGATGAAAACACAATGCCCTGCATAATACCCAATGCTGTAAATTTTCGTTCATTGCACTTTCTATCTAGAAAGTTATTTCATTTCTTGTCTAAACAGTCTGATGCATTTTTGGAAGAGGTATTGTCAAAATCCGATCACTAGGTTTTTGTCAATTAAAGTTGTTTTATTTAATTTCATAAAATCAAGTAAAAGCCTTAAATTTTATTTCAATAGTACGTCGATATAACACGTTAACGTCTGTCTAAAAATTCAAAATAATCGCTATTAGAAGGAATGATAAGATTGCTAAATATTATTCCTTTTAAGTTTTGTCCCAATAATGAGCGTGATAGGCCTAAGTGTTGCGCCGTTCAGCAGGCGTCAACTTACGAAATGAGGGCTCGAAGCGCAGAATACCCGGCATGCTCCTGCCATATTGAAGTAGCTTTAAGTACTAACTTTATTAATATGTTTTGTGTATATTATATGTTTATAAAATGGACATTGAAATTAATTACTTATAAGGAGGCGAGCAAGCGCTAACTGTTCGATTGCAATAGTTCGCTAACCCTCCCAAATTTATATTTTAACACAATTTTTTTTTTTTTTTTACAAAATTCAACTTGACTGAATTTGAAACCAGATCTCCGGCTATTCAAATATCTGTCACGGTTTGCTGGTATTGGGTCAATCTGCATGGGACCAATCTCTAATTGAAAATATACTTAATGTTTAAATTGTTGGTGAAAAGTTTAATTGTTGATCGTTTGCAGCGAGGGACGCAGAGTCAGTTAGGAGGATGCGACGCATCAAAGAGAATTTAAAATGCGTACATATAATACAAACGGAGACCTATGCAATTGTGTACTCAATTTCTATCGGAATCGATGTTTATCATTTATTATTCCTATAGATGACCTTATGTTTCAGCACGCTCGTTGGCTGAACCGCTGTAACATTCAAAATAAAATAAAATTATGTGATGACGAAGTCTGTATTGACTTGGAACTACACTATAATATTGTATTTTGATTGGAGCTTGTTGTAGATTTATTAATCAATATCACGTGGTAGGACGGACATCAAGGGGTATGCATTTGTCAGGAGTAGAGTAGAGGTCAATACTGAAAGTGGTGTCGGCCATCTTCAATCTAGTTTCTAGCATAGTCTAGGCCTAGTTGTTGCAGGGTGTAGAGAGGCACACCATAGCCAGAAGAGGCTTAGCAGAGGATTGCAAGTAAGTATAATTTATCGATTTGGTTAGTCGGGAAACAATCCCGTAGGTAAAATTGTAAATATTTAATACAATTCAGAAGTTAAATAGTTACCTCCTTGATGGTCTAGTTGGCTAAGGCGACTACCTGGAATGTGGAAGACTCGGGCACGAACCCCGATCGGGATGGATTTTTAACTTCTTAATTATTGTATTAAATACGTATAAGTCAACTTTGAATATAAGTTTCAATCATTGAATACTACATGACTGTTGTGTATTTATATATTAACATAAACATTAAATATTTAAATATATTACTATAGGCACTTAAATTTAGTGTTTTTTTTTTTTTAAACTTACGCTAATAGACCTTGAGCCAACGGTTACCCCTCCCCCTCTCCCCCCCGCAGGGGGTCGGAAGGTCTGAGGGGGTTTTGGCTACTTAAATAATATATTTACTTTAGATTTGCGCTTGTGAGTCGTTACGGTTTCGGTGGGTAAACCCACCAGGGGTGACCAAAAAAGTACCAATTGTAAAAATGTAAAATAATTAATTTCGAACGTAAATGGGCCTTCATAAATCTTTCCAAACACAGGGCTGAAGTTTTGGGGGTAATTTTAGGTACTTTAATACATTAAGTTTATATTTTAGCTTATACTTTTCCATGATGTTTGTGGGTATACTCACCAGGGATAATTTGAGTTCACACTTGTAAAAAATAAAATATGTTTTGAGTTATACACAATCGACTGGTGGTCATATATCAAAATCATTAATTTACTTTCCAGGGTTGTACAAAGAAAGACAAATCTATATTATCTTAAATATACCAGCATAAAATTGAACTCTGCCATTTATGGCCGAATGAATCCACTTTGTTTGGTGTGGCAGAAACAAATTTATTATAAATCATCACAGACTATCAATCATGCTTTAAATGCTGCATATTATCATTAAGTATAGAACATGATGAATTATAGTATACTACAATTTGTCTCATCTTAACTAAGGCTCGGCGTTTTATGGTTCAAAGAAACTAGGATGTCGCCTGCTCTATTATGAAAGGTTGTAAACCCGTCCGAATTTTATGGGAATGATGGGCCTCTCCTCTCAGTAATAACAAAGGATCATCACATGCGATGCAAGTTGGTTGCAACCTACCGAGTATCGAAAACCATTTGTATGTAGGCCTGGGTTTAGTGGTTTATTCAACTTGCTGCGCCAACATTACTAGGAAACTTCGCAAAAGCTTTTTTAGTCGCGTTGATGGATGAGCTTTTTGTAAGTTTTTAGTTTGTGTGGGACCACTTTTCCTTTGCAAGTGCTTTTTGAATGCATTGAAGGTGATTGTTGTCAAGTTTCTATTGTAACTTGTAAATTGTTATTATAAACCTAAAAAAACTAACATAAAAACCTTTTTTCTATGGATTCTGGCTAACATTTTCAAGTTTTTTCTTTCAAAAAGCAATACATCACCATTACCTTAATGTCCATGTAAAATATGAACATTGTAGCCCCACACGTTTGGTCAGAATCGGCCCAATAGTCCTTTGCATAACGAGAATGACGGTATAAAATTTGGGACAAAGGATGACATATATCAAATGAAAGCTTACGACGAGCACTTTTAAAAAAACCATGATATACCTCTGGCAAATCCAGCTTTCTATGTCAAAACCGAGGTCAAAGGTCAAATTTGTAATATTTTAATTAATTTTTAATGAAGTAACAAAAAATGTTTGAAACCTGCAATAAACATTTTTAGGAAGATAAATGTTACAAATTTATATAAAAAATAAACATTACCCACTTGACCTTTTTTGACCTTGATTAGGGTCGATTTTCTCAACTTGGTCAAATTGCTTAATTTCTGTCAATTTCTTGGACTATATCCATTATGATACACGAACTTACTTGTAAATTCTTTATATTTAATACACATTTGGTATCCATTCAAAATGGCGGTCAAAGGTCAATAGGTAAGGATCGTCAAAATCCGTCTTATTACTAAAATATTACTTGTGGGTACTCTTAAGACGTAGAATTTAAATTGTAATAATAATTTAACAATAGTGAATAATAGTAGTACGCCATAGTCTTAATAAAACGTATTTCTTCTTAGCTAATTATGAAATAACTGAATATATTTGTTAGTCTTCAACGTTCCGGGTATTTCGGAATTGGTCTGCTGCTGTAACAAAATAAATGCATTTCTAGAACAAACATGATCATGTTCAGATAAGACGATATGATATAGTGTGATATGATTTTTTACCTTAGCAGTTACTGTCCAAATCGTAGGATCCATCAACTTTTGAATCACTGGAATTTCCATGCTGGGTGCCGACATTCGAACTATCTTTTAGCTTACAAGCATGGGTACACTTCAGTTGAGCCAAACACTCGCAGGTCAGCATCTTGCAAATACGGGAACAGTTGCAGGCTAGGAGATTCATGACGGCCATAGGTGCTGGAGTTCCAACCATGCACTCCATGCTCAGATATCCTTCTGCCATGGTTTTCCATCCATAGCCACTTGGATCAGGAACATCAGGATTGGCTTCCAAGCAACGTATCCAGACCGCTGTTTGGTAGTTCGCTCGCAGGATATGAAGCAGTAGGCAGGCGTACAAGGTGGTAACCGATCAGACTTGATATCTCCACACTTACTCCTATAAAACGCGTAGCGCAGCTGGTTGACGCTTGATAGAGACGTATTCAAACAGTACAGTTTACAGACAAAATCCTCGAGTTTTATATTTATATCGTTAGAAACTCTCCAGTCATGACCCAGCTTGCTTATCTCGACACAGAAATGTGGATGTTTTTTCATGGTATTCAAAGCTATATTTTCTCCTTTACCACTGAAGGACCTCACCGAGTTAAAACCAGATAGTGCATGGAGGCCAGGGAGGGCGTTGCATATTTCGAATCCCAACGAACTTGCTAGTATTGATACATCAGCATATTGTGCTCGATTTCTGGTGCCTCTTTTTAAAAACATTGCTATACCTATTCTGAAAGAAGCCCAAATGCTTGGAACTAAGACATTGATGTCAGCTAAAACAATCACTGATGATTTAAACCCATTCACTGATTGTATGCTTGGCGTGAAGAAGAATAAGAGTGTCTGCTTCTTCATATAAAGAAATCAGTTCTGGACACAGTTTCCATTCATCACTAGTAATTGATATGCACTTTTCTTCACATGTGACATATTATGTTCTATCACCAAGTGTATTTTTATGTTGATCTGACTTCCAATATTCATACATAAACTTTATAAGCTTGGATTTGTCTTTAGGGTTTTGCAGAAAGCCTCGCCAGTTCCTTATGCAGTGTCCAGAGGTCACATCCTGCACTTCAAGGGAGTTAATATTTCCTCCTCTTTGTTGCCGCTCCGAGTTTTTAATCGAAGTCTCTCTGTAGACGTCGAAAACTACGTCCATCCTTTGGCATCCGAATGCTTCTCCTAATACTGATGTTAATATGTAAGACGAAATCTCACCAAACGTTTTGTCGTTATGATTACCAGCTTGTACTATACTCATGGCATCGATTATACAAACTTTTGTATCATCCATAAACTCAGCAGGGGCAGTGATATTTTCGATCTCAATGCCAAGAACCAACTTATTTGTCTTTCGTACAGTGTCATCTGGTGCTGCTAGAGACCATGGAAGAGGTCCCAGTGGATGTACCAATACGTCTTCAACTGACGACATTCAGCTATCATAATTATTCGCCCAAAAAGTTTCCTGTCTGCTTTAAATTCTATTTGTTTTCCAGCCTTTGTTGTCTTCAGTGTTTTGTTTAATGATGTAAATGTCTGCAAAAATTTCCTTTTAAGTGGCTCATAAAAAGCTTGAGATGGAGCGTTTTCAACAGAACATATATCCTTAAAAGTGGTGTAAGCATCATCACCCACTACTTGAGCATTCAATAGATCGCATGCTTTTGATGTTGCTTTGGTTCCGGTAGATAGACTTATATAAATCCAGTATCTCCCAAATCCCAATCGAAATAAATTAATCCACTCGTTACCCAACAGATAGCAGACAGAACGTACGTCATTTTCGTCATCTATGATTCTGGCGTTTTGAAGATCCTGGTGCTGAAATCCTACGCGTTTCTAGAGCAAACCTCTCGTAGTTAACGTAGACATGACGATTTATACTCGTTTTTGAATAGCTTTAGGTTTGAGACTAAATCCATTTGTACCACCGTCGGTTTGCGTGTCTTTATTTACTGTTTCCTCAATGTCTGGTCGACCGGGATTCTGGAGAACGGATTTGAATCGCCAAGTTGAACTGAAAACTCAGCAGACATGAAATGTGCATGCAGTTCAGGATGGTTCTCAGGCAGTTGTAACATATCTAGATAGTACACAGGTAGGTATCTTGCATAATTAACTTTGTCGTATGCAAAGCAAAATGGCAATTTATCACGTATTGCAGACAGATGCATAATCCAGTAGTATTTCCACCATCTCAAATAGGAAATCCAGAACGTAGATAGTTCGTTGTTTTCGTTCTTCATGCATGTTCTTCTTCAGGCATCGACAGAAAAACAGATATGACGAAAACGCTTCCAGCGGCTGGGAATTCGCCCTACTCCCCGTAGTGCCCGCAGGAGTAGAATTTTCGCCTTGACAAGACATTGTAGACAAAATAAATAGGTATTGACGCGAGTAAAATATTTTCACAATTTACTTTTCTAATTCTAATTGCTTTTAAAATTCTACGTCCTTAGAGTACCCACAGTAATATTTAAGAAATTCGGCGAATTTTGATGGTCCTTACCTAATGACCTTTGACCAGCATTTTGAATGAATACCATACAAACAGTGTGATAATGATAAGTTCTCTTTAGTCTTTACTGTAAAGTATTTACAAGTACGTGTATATAATGAATATAGTCCAAGAAAAGACAAAAATTGCGCAATTTGACTAAGTTGAGGAAATCGACCACAATCAAGGTCAAAAAAGGTCAAGTGGGTAATATTTGTATTCTTTTTTTAATTTTCGAACATTTTTCTTTCTAAAATGTTTATTAAAGGATTCAAACATTTTCTGTTACTTAATTAAAAATTAATTAAAATATTTCAAATTTGACCTTTGACCTCGGTTTTGACATAGAAAGCTGGATTTGCCAGAGGTATATCATAGTTTATTGAAAAGTGCTCGTCGTAAGCTTTAATTTGATATATGGCATCCTTTGTCCCAAATTTTATACCGGTCATGCCTTTTAGGAGTGTTATGCAAAGGACTATTCAGCTGTCAAACTGTGATACGTTTACAACGTGACCACCACAGCCTGCGCTCTTTGAACCCACAAAACGCCGGGCTCTAGTTAAGATGAGACAAACTGTAAATCATGATCTTAGACATTTAAATACTGTATAAAATTTAAATTATCTTAGGGTATCGACATAGATAAACCCCATCTTTTAAACATGCAGCTAGGTGCCCGTTAGGGCGCCGCAGCCAAGCCGAGGTGCGCTACACACTCAGGCACCTTATACAGCACGTAAAGTTGGGTTGATTCGATTTGTCACCCACCCGTCATGAAACGTGATGTGAACTTTAAACTATCAAAATCGGGGGGATTTAGGAACCTGACAACACATGACAAATTTGGTTGGGGTAACATGCTCAAAATCACTTTAAGGATGTAAGTTACTACATGGCTACTACTACTGTCTTAATTCGTCAGTTTCAATTTCCCCGCGATTCTGACCAAACTGGTAGAGCTACAACGTTCATATTTAACATGGACATAAAGGTAAAAGTAATGTAGTGCCTTAAAAGAAAAAGTTGCAAAAGTTTGCTGGTAGGCTTCCAAATGAAGGTTTTAATCATATAAGCATTTTACAGGCAAAAATCAACAAGTAACTTATAGTTACTTGACAATGATCACCAGCATTGGGTACAAAAAGCAAGTCTTTGGAACAAAAGATATTTTTACATACTATTATTATCTGGTAATACCATAGTCACCTAATTGTTATATTTCAACAAAAATTTTGCAATGGAACGATAAAAAAGTAATGAGATCCCACAAATAACAAAAAACTTGTAAAAATACAGGCAAACCTTACACAATCAAAAGCCATGAGATCCTAAAAGAAATGCCAAGCTTGTGTATCCTCCTACATTTTCGCAATCAAATAAATTCGCTTTGCCCTGTGACTGCATCTTTGCAAAGCTAGTGGCAAAATAAATTTGCTCAAAATTTAACATTAATTAAAACAATAGCTGCAAATAAAATTTTGCCACGCTTTGCAAGGATGCAGTCACAGGGTAAAATAAATTTATGTGATTGCGAAACATTCTTCGTGAATGCCACTTGTAAACAGCGCATTTATTTAATTCTTTTCATTTCACCTTTATGCCCTAACAAACCCATCGTTAAACTGCTGGGTGAATCTTGAGACACAGGCCTATTGTTGGGCAACATGGATACCTTTGTCTCGGTCCTCGAGTGGCTCAGTCCTGACATGGGAGAAGACGCTGTCAACGTAGATATTCTGTCACCCTACGTCAAGCGCTGGAGTTATGTAGGTGAGTAGAACTCCATTTTCAGAATTAACTGCGCATGCGCGCTCTGTTGCAAAGCATTATGGGAGAAAGGTGCATTTACATGCAAAATGCCATATGATTGGGATTGTGGCTGACTGCACTGCCATTGTTGGAAACGCAGTTCTCCACACACCCGAGCATATGGCATTTAGCATGTAAATGCCCTTTCTCCCATAATGCTTTGCGCGCGCGATATAGAGGGCGCTGGTGATTTTGAAAATTGTCTAAATGTGCAATGCAAGTAGAGATACACTGTCGGGTGTTGAATAAGGTATTTCATTTTTTGCTTCCCTGAGTCATCATGATTATGAGCTTCCAACTCTGCGTTGAGTCGGCATTGAAGACAGGCCTCTCCATCTTCTTCTGTCGTGACACCACTCCTCTTATTCCACCACATTTCAGTCGCCTCCTCACTGTTCCACATATTTTCACACACTATTCTGCCATTGTTGTCGTGGTCTACCCCTTGGTCTCCTTCCTGGAATTTCCAATTCCATCATCCTTCTCGATAATCTCGGTCTTTCCATCCTTTTTAAATTCTACTCTGACCTATTTAATATTAGGTTTTACTATTGAAGAACAGTGTTTGTGTGTGTGATCATTATGACTATTTAGCAAAGGTGTGTAATAGGCATGATAACTTTCTACTTTTCAGGTATTTTTATTCAAAACCCAGAAAAAAGGGGCTTTGGCTATTATTACGCCCGATTCGTAATCGGTGTGACTTGTTACGCGAGCTTGTTCATCTGCAACAGTTTGTTCAACTACACCCACAGCCTTGTAAACAAAACCGAGCACGCGGTGGTGCTTCTCTTCAGCGCGATGACCATTGTGAAGGTATCAACCCACTTGTGTCAGCCGACACGGATCAAGAAGTTGTGCGACGACATCGGACGAAGGCACCGGAGCCACGAGTATTCCAACAAAGTCGTGAGAACAGTCCTACGGAGGTTGTCTCTGGTGTCTGGAGTGCTAAGTCTGTACGGCCCTGCAGGGCTGTTGATCCTGGGCTCAACTATATCTCTGTCCATGTTTGGAGCTGCCATGGTCACGAGGAGACGAACATTCAGGTAATTGTGAAATTTTTTAATCCATTGCTTTGAATTAAATGTCTCCACCAAAAAGTAGTTATGTGACTCTACCCCCGCACGAATTTATTTTTTTACTCGTTCGGATTGTTAGATTAGATTATTGAGCATATAGTACATGTGTTACATCAATAAATCATTATTGGTAACTAATAGCTTACATGTTGTATCAGGAGACAGGGACAGCGCGTTACATTGGTTCATCATCATCATTATCATCATCATCATCATCAAGATTATGGAAATATTTGTGACTTTAAGTTTAAAAGAATAATGATAAAAATTAGTATGATTTTACTAGTTGCTTAATTATTAATGGATATACTAATACAAATTGAACAAGAGATGATAAGATTTTGAGAAATAATGAGTAAAATCCGCATTGGGGAAATTATTAGTCTCGTGCGTTTTTGATATTTTTTCGAGCCCCATGTTGGGCGCCAATTATACTGATTCACTTGCTAAGGGGGTAAAAAAACCCGACAAGGATACAAAATAACAAACTTAAAAAAGTATTGTTAATCTATGTATTTATTATTGTAATTCATGATTACAACATTGAGGCTTGAAACGATATATAAGAACTTACTTTTGGCAATGATTTTGTTTTTATATTCGCGCAGATTTCCAAATCGTCGAAACTTTTTACTATATAAGTTTTTTACATCTGTCAATGTTATATCTCTCCATAAATATAATGATTATTTACTTTCATTTCTTGAAACACGATTTTAATTAACTTCATATCATAAAGTTCAATAATTTCGACACAAAGATAGTCTAAACTAAACAGTTAACATATTATTTTAAATTCTTAAATTATTATTAATAACTTTCAACCAATTGAGGTACACTTGTGAACTTTTTGTGAAAGAGAATCAGAAAGGGCTGGGCCCCATAACAATTTATGCTTGATGCCAAGGTCGTTGTTAGACGAATGAGTGAGCAATGTGATTAGTACCCAATAGGCGATAACATTCCATTTCATCTCTCTACATTAGGCTGGATCGAGCATGGGTCTTTCCTCCTTAGCCTATCATGGGCTAGAGTGGCGCATTATGGCCTTACAGTAGACGCATCCTTATTCCAACTAAACTCAAAATCCTATAATTTATACCCTTATATCAATCAACTTAAATGCAAATGTTCCCAGGTACTCAACACATGACTCGCTCACTCGTCTAACAACGATTTTGGCGTTTTCCTAATCTAGTTGGCTAAGGCACCCTTATACCCGGAATATGAGAGACCTGGGTTCAAACAGCCGTCGGGGAATTTTTTGTAATTTCTGGACTGAATTTAAAAAACTATAGAACGAGTTTTGAAATGCATGCAATACAATGGATAACATAGCCAGTACTAAATACGTGTATAGATTGCAAGGTTTACTCAATCTCCTAGCTCTATTTGGGGGTTCCGTGAGCGTGCAATATTCGATACACCTTGGTCGCCATATGCAATTTTCACAACCTAACAAATAACAAATAAAACAATAATCTTCCAGAAACAACAACAAAACCATTGTCGTTAAATAAATTACACATTTGCAGCCTATTTTACAATTTATTATTTCTTGTAGGTTTAAATCACAATAGATGGTGCTGATTTTGTTAGCAGTACGCAGTAAACTCGTACCGGATGTCTGTTTAAAATTTCATAGCAATCTATTCAGTGATTAGGCCGATTTTTAGAGTAAACACACCCTTAGTCACAGAATAAGCGCGTTTGAGTTGATTTGAAGACTTCAGTCGCTACGGTCCCTCGTCTTATAAATATTCATAGGATTTAATCAGAGAGGCATATAAAAAATAAACAAACTAGTGTAGTATAAAAATAACGAATTATAAAAAATTATAAATCATTACGTTTACCTACATTATAAATTGCATTTTAAATTCAAATGATTTTGTACATATTATTTAAATTTGTTGCATCTTTGATCTCTATGGAACATTATTCAATAAAGTAAGTAACTGCACGATAGTAAAAATAATTTTGATAAATAGATGTTCTAGCATGAGAAGGGTTCAAAATAAGGCCGGTATTTTGACGGTTTTCAACGTTCTGAATATATATTCTTTTAAAATATGCAAAAAATTCCAATAAACTAAGCCTTCACAAAAAGGGCCATGAGGATAAGGCACGAAGTGTCTAACTATGTCTACATAACTTTCAGAGACTTTGTCGCAAATACTACCCATAGGTTTGTAAGACCCTAATCAGATCAAAGCTGCGTCACACTAACAGTGCCTACTTTGACTTGTTTCCACAGCGAAGCGGTGCCATTCTGTGACGTCACCACGTCCCCGTGCTTTGACTATATCACCCTACGAGACAGCCTGTTAGTAGTACAGTACTTAATGTCGTCGATCTTATCAAACTTCTTTTTCATCGACGTGCTTTACCATACTCACGCAGAGTTCAAGATATTGAACTATAACTTTAGAAACATCCGAGCTTACGCAGTGGAGAAAGTGAAGGAGAGACGCGCAGTGCAAGGTTTCGAGAGTTGCGGCGAGCAAAACAAAATGGCGGCGGCGAGGAAACCACGTGTTGGACAAGCGGCAGCGGGGGCTCAGAGAGACGCGAGGCTGCGGTGGGGACGGCTAAGGGTCTGGACGAGGAAGGCGGCGTCAGAAGCAAAGAGGAGGCAGGTGGATGACGTCATGAGTCGCCGTCTTAAAGAGTGTGTTGGTCACCACCAGGAACTACTCAGGTTCGTAACATATATTAATGAATCTAGGCCTAATCTGACGGAACTTGTTTAGCTATGTCGCTGACTTCCCTTATTTTGCTGGTCGACTAAGATATAGCTTCAAGGTTAGGGTCGTTTGCTATGGGTAATCCATTAGTATTATATTTACCTCTCTTTAGAGTTGATAAAAACATTAGACCCTATTATAAATAAATCATTTTTAGTGGGAAGCCTGCCCAATGTGCAATGCATGCCCCTCTTCAGGTGTCTAACTAGGTATATTGGAGATAGGAACTTGTGAAGGGATGTCCGAGAGCTGTAGGCCTAAAAGAGGACTTAATCACTTGCATTCGCATTAACGACTGACGAAAACCTCGGAAAAAACTTCAAGTCAGGATTGCCGGTTTCAACGGTATTTTAAACCGGGGCCTCCCATATCGGAGTCGCGCGATTAGTTCTCGTTCAAACACTACTACAACTACTACTACTACTACTACTACTACTACTACTACTACTACTACTACTACTTCTACTACTACTACTACTACTACTACTACTACTACTACTACTACTACTACTACTACTACTACTACTACTACTACTACTACTACTACTACTACTACTACTACTACTACTACTACTAAGCATACTACTACTACTAGTATACGTGTTCTTAAACCATATGTAAGTACTAGCGTTTTGGTTACGGTGTATTATGCACTGGCAGAATCTTTAATACGATACGGAATATTGTCATGGGGACATGCTACGGCTTCTTACATAAAAAGGTGGAAAATTTACAAAGGTCAATTTGGAGGGTAATTTTTGGAGAAAGAACTAGTGAGTTTTTAACAGCTTCAAAACTGCATTTTTATGTTTTTATGGTCACTAATTACTTCTCATCAGAGTACAAAGCTGTATCTCATCATGACCATAAAACAAGAGATAAGTTACGATTATTGATACCTAGTGACATTTATAACAGGTACGGAGAACAACAGAAAAGCTACCTAGTGCCGTCCTTGTTCAATAAATTGCCAGAAGACCTAAAGCAACTAACAAAATGGTGTGAAATAAAAAAACAAATAAGGAAATGGTTATTAGAAAATGAGATATAGAACCTAATGTGTATTTTGTATGTGTAGATTTGAATTACTAATATTTGATTTGTGTGTTTATACTTTGTTGATGAAATGTAATAATTTTTTGTTTTGTTTCAATACGAAGAGTCAAGACTTACAAAATGTTGTAAAAATGTAATAACAAATTACCCCACAGACAAGCTACTGCGTAGCTTTGTGGGGTTTGTCAATTCTGTATTTGTAATTTTTGATCAATAAAAGTTTTCTAAAAAAAAAAAAAAAAAAAAAACTACTACTACTACTACTACTACTACTACTACTACTACTACTACTACTACTACTACTACTACTACTACTACTACTACCGGTACTACTACTACTACTTCCACTACCACTATTACTACTACTTTTACTTTTACTACTTTTTCCAGTTATGTTATTGTTACTTATGAAGTACCTAGTAAGCTGATGCTTTTTGAGCTTTTTGAATTTTCATAAGCCATCTTTGATCTTCAAATCTGAAATGAAATCCTGAGCATTGCGAGCTGAGTCGCACTGAACAATCTGCTCGGGTTTTAAAAGAATGGCACGGTGCTCACCAGGAATAATTATTAAATGGCCAGAGCGAGTGAGCGAGCTATTTATTTATTTAAATATTTCTTATTGTTTTCTTGATTTTTGCCAATGGGTCCTACTTCGAAAATAACAAAACTGGGCATTTTTGGGGGGTAATAGTAAACCTACCATATTTTATTTTTCTCTGCAAATTCAAAACCAATTTGCCTGTATGAAATATGTCTTGTGTTTTGTTGGAAAATACCCTTTTAATAGAGAACAGAGAACTCATAATGAGAATCACACCTGTGAACCCTATAGAGAACATTTGGAAGAACAGTAACATATTAATAAGAATAATCAACTTACTCTCCCAGTCGAGATCTCCACAAATTATTCGTTACTAAAATGTCAAACGAATTAAATCCACACCCAATATAAAATCATGTTTCTTTTGTGAAGTATTACAGGTGAAATTTCATCAATCTACTACGCGTATCTTGTGATCCAGACCTTCGTCTACATCACCGGCACAGCCGGTATGACACTTTACCTAAATCAGGTGAGCTAGAGCACTTTCACCGGTACAGCCGGTATGACACTTTACCTTAATCAGGTGAGCAAGAGCACTTTTACTTTCAAATACAGCAACTCGAAGCGATTTGAAATTTAAAAATTTGATATTTAAAGCCGCGATAATTTTGTTGTTCATCTTTTAAAAAAAAAACGTGTGATGAGGTTTAAGCATATAATGAGTGAACACAAGTTTATTTTAAAATTTAAACCAATACAGATTAGACATTAATGCTGTATAATCTAATTTGTCTGGAAATACAGATTAGTACATTAATGCTGTATAATTTAATTTGTCTGGAAATGAAATTGATCTATTGAATTAGTCTTTTCTTACGATATTGAAGGTATGTATCGGAGAAGTTAAGGTTCAGAGACGATTGTCTAATTCATCGTGGAGCTACACTTATGACCTAGTAGTAGACCTATTTTGTTATCTTGTTAATTCATTTAATTGGCGTTTTACATTTAGTTTTAGTGTGTTGTGTAAACCTGAAGAAAAAAAGTGGATTATTTAACTTATTCATCAAACAAACATACCAAATAAGAAACTTTGTATGACACTTTTTTTAAAGTAGGGTATTTGAGATATTTTGGGAAAATGATGGATTTTGAATATGTACCACAATTTCCTACTTTTGTATTTTTGTAAAGATTTCAGTTCAAGAACATACATCGTTATTTATCGTAGGTATTTAAAAAAAAAAATGGCTACAAAATGACAAAGTTACAAATTTTCCATATTTATATATCATTATTTTCAAAATACAACAATTTTATAAATTTTACACTAAAAGAGTTTAAAAACGTTGTACAAGGCGTAAATATTATCCTATGTGAATGTGCAAAAGCTCTATGTGGTCAGGAGCAGTGGGACTCAAAAGGCCCGTCAGGGATGAAAGGTAAGTTATACTGTCGGTTGCGACAAAGCTGAAAGCTTCAAAACTCCATTATGTTTTTATTGCAGGTACCTACATGGGGATTGAAGGAGTGTGCCGTCATTATAACCGAGCTCAGTATTATGACTGAGCTATTCACATATTCCTGGTTTGCTAATCAGATAACGAGTGAGGTAAGATCTGTGCAGAATTTAAATACCAACGAATTCGTCGTGTTCACACACAAAATAAACTGACTATGACAAGCGTGATTTTGATTTTCGCACTAAAATACAGCTGAATACGATCATTATTTTAGGTAGGTATTTAAAATGTTTGTAAGATTTGAAAAAATCGTAATTTTTGTAGAATACAAAGCGTCACGCAAAAGAGGTGAACAACTCTATATATTCATTTATTCGTGTTACACAAACTCCTGTCAAATGAGACCTTAAATTTGTGTTTTGAGGAATAAATTACGAAGATGCAGAATTTTTGCAGAGACCTTCCTAAACCTTTCCTTATCAATAATGCTAAAACTCCACTACAATCGGACTGGAGATTCGGCCCCCAAAACATGTTTGTGTTTCTTTATCTCCAAAATCGATGGACAAAAAGTTACGGTGCCGAAAATATCCACCATCAAATTCCCTAGGAAAATGGTGTCCTTCATACTTTTGAAAGGGACAACGCAGACGTCACAAAATCGTGTTAAAACGTTGGTTATTTTAGTACCAGGTGATTTCCTATTTGATACACCTAGCACAAGAAATTAATTTTTAGTTCAAAACTTTAGTCCAAACGAAAAACCTTTCTAGCGTGTAAATTACAAAAAAAGTTTAATAAGAAAATTGAATAGTGCATTCACCCAGAAATTTGGTATTCCTATTTTTGGCACTTCCTCAAAAATGCGATATTTGACTGTCCATTATTTAGCACTAAATTACATCGGTGTAAAAATTCTCTTACACACATTACTGTGACTAAAATAACTATCCGAATACATCAAATTATATACCCTATATGACTGTCAATTCCTATAATATCCACAACAGCAAAGTAAACGATTTAACAAAAAGAGTGTAAAAACAGTTAGTTGTAAGTTATAATTAACATCCACATTGAACTTAAAATTTTGTTGCATTTGGATAATTAACTAAGGCACAGTAGTGTGCGTAGAATTTTTCCTCCATTGGAATTTAGTGCTTACAGTCAAATGTGAAAAAACAAAATTCCAGTTGAAAACACATACCAATTTTGTTGCTAACATTTTTTTTATAATGATGGAAATCGAATTGTGTAACGTCACAGTTGCCCCTGCCAAAAATATTGTAGAAACTATTTTTGTAAGGAAATCAAAAGTGAATAAGTATTTTTACCAATGTATTTTTTTTAGGAAGTTCATCCGTTTTGGAGATATACAATAAGAAACACTATTTGGCAGCCATTTTCCAATATGGCGGCCAAGGAGAATTAGTATCTTAATAATGAAAGTTTTAGGAAGAACTCTCCAAAAATTCAGCTTATTCATTTATCTGTCCTCAATATATCCTTGTTTGACATGGATAATAAAGTTTCATGCTAAACGAATGTCTCAATACCTACTTTTGGAAAAGGATATTGCCCAAAGTGAATTGTCTTTCAATCGCTTTACGATTTAAAGAAAATGTGAGTTGTTTGCTTTACAAAATATTCACTGAATGTTCACTTAATTAAGTGGAACCTCAGAACAAGGTCGTCGCTACCATTTCCACAAAAAATGAAAGAAAATGGTGTTTTAGAAAACGAAAATGTTACCGTCAACATAATTATGTTTAAAGACTGAACACTATTCCCTTCCCAAGATTGATGATACCTAACATCACTTTCATCGGAACTATAATATTTACTGTACTGAATCTAAAATATTCGTGTCAACAACTCTAAAAAGATCCAGTCACTTATAACCATTTATACCCACAATAGATAGTACAAGTTTCAGGGGCTCCCCTACGGAGTTAGTAATGCACCGGCAATCTTGCAGTCCGTAGTTGAGCAGGTGTTAGTGTTGGCATTTCTAACATTTGAGTATCTCGATAATCTGAAGGTTGTTGGAACAAACGCATTGTCAAGTGAGGACTTCAACTTCAGATTGTACGGGCACGAAAATGATTGTTTTCTAAAATAACTATAAAACAGTAGTTTAGGAGTAATAGCATCATTATAGTCTTTTGAGAAGACCAAAACAATTTTAGAATATTTTTTTCGACTCTGTATACTCCCAATATTGTGGTTTTTAAATCACCTTTGTGGATCATTTTATCAAAAACTATACAAAGTAAGATGGTCCATATTGTTCCCATGGTTTACACTTACCCGTGAATAGGACATTGTGATAGTTTGAAAGGTGCATCTCTAATATCTGGCCTACATGGAGATTTTTTTGCGTTTTCCGGTACGTTGACGGTGTTTGTACTAGAAAATACCAAAATTTGTACAAAGCAAGATTTTAAAGATACACATTTCAAAATATCACATGTCCTTACGATAAGTAAGTATAAACTATGGTGAAAAACTAAAAATATCAACCATCCAACTCTTATACTTAATTATAAAATGATCTTTGATGATGTTTTTTTTTTAAATACTGGGAGTACGCATGGACAAAGAAAATATTCAAACATAGTTTTGGTCTTCTTAAAAGACGTATGATGTTCTTACTCCAAACCTATTGTTATATAGTTAATTTGGAAAACATATTTGTACCCGCACAGCCTACTTACTTACTTACTTTAGACAATGCACTTTCTTTTATCCTGTAGTTCAGAGTTTTTGGGTCATTTCATTGAAGGTAGGGATTAATCCTAGCTCTAAAATGATAGACACAAATGAAGATGAACATACTAAATATAATACAACATACTTTTAACTCTTTGAAAATAATTTTTACTGCGGAAACATCACGAATAAAATTACAAGTTAAAACATTTCTAATTTAGCGACAGATTCCCATCAATTTATATAACCGGTCCCTTACAAATAAGTCCTCCAAAGCTGAAGCCCCTGCACTAATGGTTGGAATAAAGGCATGTTTGGGAATGGATTTTTAAATGCAGAGAAGCATTTCAGCTCATCAAAAATCTCTGACCGCCAATTATTATTACTGTAACTATGACCAGCAAAGCACATGGTCAAAACTTGTGATGCTTCTCAATATATGCATTGTTGTGTTGTACAGTGTTGTCTCACATAATCGAGGGGGTGGTGACTCCGTGTGCTTTGCTCTTCCACCCTTACCAACCCTCAACAAGGCAATGATCAAGTAGACGAAGCCTTGGGAATCATCCGATTTAAAAAAATAATAAATATTTAATGGTTATCATTTTAAATAGGTATTGGTCACTTGACTTTAAATTCTAACATGGGGACAAAAAAAGGATTCCAGCATTAGCTGTAGCCAGACTGGAAAAGAGTAAATAATAAAAACATAATACATAGTATTAAGAGTCTAACCACTCAGTTGTATAACTGATTTTCAGTGGGGGACAGTAAATCAAATCATCCAAGCCAACCCTGTAGGCCCCGACGCAATCGACGAGTGAGTGATAACCAACCAAAGATCGATATTTTTAATAGGAAATATAGCAATCAGTGGTATGGACAGTGCGAACACCCGCGGATCAACGCCAGAATCAACAAGGCCGATTCAGAACAACTCTGAATTTATTATGTGCTTCGTTGCTAGGACGGCTCCAAAGTCACCGTTTACAAACTCCGAAGACAAGAACTGATGGACTTAGTCCAAATCAGAAGGTAAAAAACTTCCGACTTTGGCGGGAATCGAACCCTGGACCTTCTGATTTGGAAGCAAAGACGCTAACAACAAGACCAACGAGCCACACAATCAGCTTAGCCACATACTATTATGGGTCCAGAACAGGAAAGGAAGAGAAATAGCTAATGCTGACCGTATCCATGTTACCCTTCCCGAATTAACTCTTGAATTCGTATGTAAATCAGGTATAAGGCTCGCTTTGCTACGTTAACACCCCATTTCCCGCTAAGCACATGGCAATATATACTTGCTGTAAGAAGCGTGCTATCTCTGTCACCCAATAGAGTTGGCCAGGATCTCTTGATTCCATCCTCGTCGCCAATTATGTAGTGTTTTCTAGGAACTTTATTGATTGATTGATTATGACCTTATTCACGACCATTTATTACGAGGAATGAACTGTAAGTTGTCATCACAACTATGCAGCTCAAGTCACTGGTTTTACAACAGTAAACATAGGTAGGGCCTATCTTTTTTTACAGCTTTATAGTCATTGATTATAAACAAATATTTGAAAAAGAACATAACACTTGTTAAAATAATCTTCACTGACCACATAGATTTTCTGAAGTATTGAATTGTCCATGCTGTACAAACATTTTTTTGTAAGAGTGTGTTCTGTAGTATTTAAGTTTAAAAAACGTCCCCTCAATATTACTCTCACATTTCCAGAGCTCCAAAGTACGGGACGCCCTGTTCGGCTGTGATTGGCTGGACGCTACGGACAGCTTCAAGCGGAGCATGTGCATCATCATGTGTCGGGCCAACGAGAGACTTGTCATCCGGATAGGAGGATCCGTCCCACTTTCATTGTCGACCTTGAAAGACGTGAGTTGAGAAACCAAAGTCTTACTCAGTATAAAGCAGGTAGATAATGGACAAGCAAGTAGTGTTTCAACAGTTAGCGCTGAGACTGATTCAATGTTACGCAAAATAAAACTAGCGGACAGATATATCGATTAAAATAATAAACATTAATAAGTTTTTGAGAAGTTCTTAATTGCCCTTCGTCAAAAAATGCACTTTAACAAAATAACGACACAACCAAAAGTAAAAAAAAGACTAGGCAACAAAATCAAAATCACGGTGTTAATATTTTCAATATCGATATCTCAACAGGATTAAATCATTTAAAAAACTGAAGTTAAGGCATACTACAAAAACTTATAATAATTTTTAGAGATACGTTAAATTCCCCCTCCCCCCAATACAGATAAGAACATTTTAAAATTTAAAATGGTTCTGTGCAACTCAGAGATGTAATAACGTTCTTATACTTTCAGGCAACCAAGACTGCATACTCATATTTCATGGCTATGAGAACTGTAGCAAGTAAAAAGTGATGCGGTCAACGTCAGTGTTCAAAACATTCGGTTGCTACTAGTGTGAGTTAACTCCCAAATTCTACAAGGAGTTATAATAAAAAGGGTGATGTAAAGGATGTAGCGTAAATCAGTTTTACGAGTATTACTTCCTTTTAACAAGGATGGATACCAAACTGATAACTAATCTTTATCTTCATTTTGATGTTATTCAATGACTCGTACCAAGTTACATCTTATGTTCTAATATTTAGAATTAAATAATATAGACATCCTTTTTTTTTGGCACGATATAAGATTTTCACCTGGTTATGAAGTAATTTTTACATTATTCATCGCATACCTGTTATAACATAATATTACTGTTCTTCTTGTGTAATGTGACAATTATTACGCACTGCACACAAACGCTATCTATCACATGCAATAGAGTTTGTTTGCGGCAATGCTGGATGTAGGGAATCTCTTAATCTGGAGAGTTAGCCAGGGGGATGTCGACATGCCACTTCAGAAAATTGAAAGACTACGGTACAGACTGAAAAATTGATACCGATAACATCGAGATTTGTGGTTTGGTTAGAATTATTTTCCGAGTTGAACATAAGTTAGAGGTACCTATTTTACAAAAACAATTTTTTATTGTAACTCCAATTAGTTACATTATGCTATTAAGGTTACCAAAAATAAACGTAGTTATCGCTCAGTTTGAATCGTTTTTCATTCAGTCTATATATAGACCTCAGTTCAATCACAGTTTAAACTCAGCGATCTGGAGATCAAATTAAAATTTCTAGAAAATGGTTGTCCAAAAACACTTTCACCCAGAAGGGATACGTGCATCCAACGATTTACGTAATTTACGAGCATGTGATGCTAAGTGTGCGGCGAGATCAGTTTTCCTACGAAACGCTTTGGAGCAGAGACCGCAAGAGTACGGCTTCTCGTCGGTGTGAATCTTCTTGTGCCTGTTGAGGTCGGAGTTGGTAGTCATACACTGGCCGCAAGTGTCGCACTTGTAGGGCGTCTCCCCCGAGTGAGATCGCTTGTGCTTCGCGAGGTACGACCTCCGAGCAAAGCTGTCCCCGCACTCGTCGCAGGGGAAGGGCTTCTCGCCGGTATGAGTTCTTGCGTGTGCCGTTAGGTCTGACTTACGGATGAACGTCCCTGCGCAGACTTTGCACGCGTGGGGCCTTTCCCCCGTGTGGATCCTCTTGTGCGCCCAGAGAGCAGAGCTCGTCGGGTATCTACCCCCGCACGTGACGCACTCGTAGTGTTTCTCCCCAGAGTGTGATAGCTTGTGCTTGGCGAGGTACGTCCTCCGGGTGAACCTTTTCTCGCACTCGTCGCAGGGGAAGGGCTTCTCCCCGGTGTGCAAAAGCATGTGACCCTTGAGAGCAGAACTCTTCTTAAACTTCAACCCGCAAGAGTCACACAAATAAGTTCGCTCCCTGGTGTGGGATCTTCCGTGCGTCGCGAGCGCAGACCTCAAAATTGAACCCGTGCACACGTTGGGGCGCTCTCCGCAGCGCGTCCGCTTGTGCAAGAGCAGGTCGTAGCTCGTGACGATGCGAGCCTTGCATACGTCACACGAAGAGCGTTTCTCTCCTGTGTGTATTCCTTTAGTTCGTTTGTGTCTGTTCAGGGCAGACATCGATTTGAACTTTAAAGAACACGAACCACACGAGAACGGCCTCTCTCCAGTGTGAGTACGAGTGTGGATGATGAGGGTAGACTTCAACTTGAACCTAGACGTACAGAAGACGCAAGCCCACGGCCTCGCGTCGTTGTGGATATTCTGGTGTGTTATCAGCAAGGATTTCTCCGTGAAGTGTTCATCACAGATATTGCACTTGTGTGGTTCAAGTCCAACGTGGATCCTCAAATGTTGCACGAGGTCGAAGCGTTCGGGGAAGTTCTTGCCACACTTGTAGCAGATCCACGTTTTTGGTTTAGTGCGTTTCCTGCGCAGGTGGCTGGTCATTTCACTAGAACCTGACAGTGTAGGCCTATTTATAATAGTAGTTGGCAAAGTAAACTCCGATCTTGTTTTATTAGCTTTCCCTTTTTGTTGAATTCCGCTACTAATATCAACCAACACTGATGACACTCTCTGGATGGCATTCTGCGGATCTTCTTCTTCTTCTGTGTGGTGTACTGCAACAGCAGGACCATGGATGTCTGAACTGTCTGAAAAAAATGCACACTCGTAAGTTTAGACCACGATAAGTATAGTCTATTCGCTGAAAGAAGCAGCAGCCGGGTTTTTGAAAAGATGGTTTCAATGGAAGTGATTGAAAAGCAATCATGTAAAGTGTTATATCCTCCTTTGTGCAATCCTTGCTTGGCATCGTCGGTTTGTCCCGCGCGGTTGCCACTTTTGCTAGATGACTGACCAGTGACCACCCTATCTATCCCGCCCTTGATGAGTTAATTTTTATATTCTATTTTAATGTTATTATTTTTAACCTTGGCAACCCTGTATGCGATAGTTGCAAAAGCGTGGCGCGTGCCATGCAGGTCCAACCCTTCGCTATGCTTCGGCTCCTTTATGGCATTGTGTTGGCTAATAGCTGACCAATTTCGGATCTATTCACGGCCGTTCTTTCCAAAACCCCGGCTGCTGTTTCTTTCAGCGGATAGACTGTAATGAGGTGACTGAACATCTACGATTAAACATGAATTAATTGGGATAAGGAGAATGAAGTGGCATGGAAAAATCAATATATGTAAATATAAATTACAAAATACATAAGAGATCATCAATATAAATGGCCGGTATCAACCCCCTAATTCTAAAACATCAGAACAAACTAGCATAGGGGATATCTTTGCTTAAGGCTATTCCACCGCGTTTTTCTATTTTCCAAAATATGCTACTAAGTCAAAATATAGTGAATGGCTTTAAAACATGGCTATTTTAGAAAATCAAAAATATTTTTTCCAAATTTTTCTGATCCGGTACACGGCCAATATAGCCACCTCAAAATAATTTCAAACTTCAATTCGCCAGGGCTCACCATTCAACGTAGGGTGTTGTGCTTTTGTGACATTAATTTTCAACTGTTTTTCTTTGGACTGACTGAGAGAAAACAGATTTATTTTAACAATTGTCTTTCCTGCGAATTTTTTCGTTTGGCGGTACAAATCGGTAAAAAATACCGCCAAACGAAAAAATTCGCTGGAAAGACAATTGTTAAAACTAGGAAAACGCTTAAGTCCCGCCGCGTTGTTGGATGAGCGTATATGGTGCATTGAGATGCCATGTGTTACGCGGATTTTCTGTTGTTCTGTGAAAAAATCATTACTTAGTCGAAGATTTTTTTTAATTAAATTAAATTAAATAAAAAAATTAACTTAATTGTTTAAATTAATCGTAATTTTTTTAAAAGAAAAAAATCGTAAAATTGCAATTTGCATAAGAAATAATTATTCGATTGCGCTCAAATTTAACACGAATATATTAATTCATAAAATTAAGGTTCTGTGAAAAAATCATTACAATAGGATAAAGCATGTAGGTGTTATAAGTCGAAGAATTTTTTTAAAAATCGAAATAAATCGTAAAATTGCGTTTTTTATGAGAAAAAAATTCCCGATTGCGCTCAAAAACGTGGCAGTTCTAAGTTCAGAGATTTCGAAGGTCTCCATGAAATTTCATCGCAATCGGAGTATCGGTTTAGCCGGAATCGTGTTAACAAACACACAAAAATACAGAAAGAAAGAAGAAAAAAAAAAAAAACATTCCGGATTTTTTTCTCCAGTGTAGTGAAATGGAATCTTCGCTTCGCTCATCCAATAAATCTGTACAAATCGGTAAAAAATACCGCCAAACGAAAAAATTCGCTGGAAAGACAATTGTTAAAATAAATCTGTTTTCTCTCAGTCAGTCCATAGAAAAACAGTTAAAAATTAATGTCACAAAAGCACAACACCCTACGTTGAATGGTGAGCCCTGGCGAATTGAAGTTTGAAATTATTTTGAGGTGGCTATATTGGCCGTGTACCGGATCAGAAAAATTTGGAAAAAATATTTTTGATTTTCTAAAATAGCCATGTTTCAAAGCCATTCACTATATTTTAACTTAGTAGCATATTTTGGAAAATAGAAAAACGCGGTGGAATAGCCTTAAAAGGGGATATAGAACATGCATTTTTAGTAAATTTCGGTGTTCGGCGTCAGTTGTTTGAAACTATGCACAAATGTCAAGGAAGTGTAACTGTGGGGCTCTCCAGCGGCAATTAAAAAATGGTTTTAGGTAAACGCTACAAAAATAAATTGATTGAAACAATTTTGGATTTTCTTAAAGACTGAGAAATTTACCCTTTTCGTAAATTGTTTCTGGCTGACAAACAAATAATATTGAAAATCTACCACTGTAGGGCTGTCATTGTATACTTTCTTGACAATAGTATAAAGTAACATTACATCGGGTGCTTCCTGGACGAGCGAATAGCGATTTGCTAAGTGCCAAATCTGTCCTATTCCCCTTAAGGATAATTTAAATGTCAATGCATAGCAAAGTATGTTTTCAAGAGTGTACATAAGGTACATGTAAATTATTCAAGGTCAGATAGTTTTGAGCCAGCTGCAGTTCTTGCCTTGTTCTCAAGAATAAGCGAACCTGTCTTCTTCTTATTGCTAAATAGCCCTTGGGCTATTACGTCTTTGTTCCCACTACGAGCTGGAGCTCTTTATAGGATCATCTGATGTTTAAGTATGTTTCATGTTTTATTGGTCTTTACTTTGTTGGGATGAAAAAAAAAAGGATTGTAGCACATAGTGCTGTGTCATGGTTTTGATAAGGGATGTCATGAATATAATTGGAAGGTCATTGGTCACTTTTTATTAAGACATATAAACGTTGGAAGGAATTAGGATTGAAAAGGATAATTCATAACGTAAATAGGCAATGCCTATCAGTCTTCTTGAGTTCAGCTTACTGATCTAGTGAGGAAAGGGCCAGTTTAGGCCTTTTGTACTTATAGGCCTGGTTGGGGTCGTAATTGCCTAAACCACTTATGAGGGGATTTCCGCTCTGGTCAAGTTTGTGATAAAAAGATGTAGTTAGTTTTAACATAAATTTCCTAAGAGAAACTTCTCCTACCCATTGGTGAATGTCCACATTGCGAACGTACCAGGGCGAGCCCGTGGCCATTCGCAATGCGCGATTCTGAACCCTAAATAAGCGAGCGTTCTGGTTGATGATGGCATAGTGATCACGTATGCTTGGCATCCACACTCGTGTACAATGCATTGTTTTATTATGAATAAACTAATACAATAATTTACAAAAACCTTTCATTTCATTGCATGTTTCTTATTGTATCAGATATCAGTCCCTTCCTGCAATCTCACAGGTAAAAAATATATAAGTTCAAAATTTTATAATCTACAGTAATTGTTTTAATACATTGTATACAATAGTAACAATGGCAGTTGTAAGAAGACAACTCAACCATAGTACTTGGATCCACATAGCAAATAATAGTAACAACAATAATTGTGATTATATAAATGATAGTCCAAAATGAATAATCAAATAGTGTTAACTGTTAAGTGTTAATGATAGAACACATACAAATAACATTCTTAATATAATATATCAATATTCATGCAAATCATGTGACCTAAACAACCAATCATTACTGTCAAAAAAAACTCTTCAGATCTAAATTGATGCATTTTTAAGGTTCTTTGAAATGTATAACAATATTCGAGTAGTAGCTTGTACGTACACACACACTTTAAACATAAAACGTAGTAAAAAAAATAAATTATTCTTTAAAAGCACGATATGACAAGTCTTAGGCAAACATTTGAACGTTCACTAAAACTTAAATGGAAATCGGAGAAATAATGTGTCCAGTAGAAAGCAAACATAAACAAAAACTGACATACAGGCGATTGTTATTTCGAGGTAGAGCTAGTCAAGTTTATGTTTTAACAATGATCACCATACTATTTACTATCCAGGTATTCAACAACGCATGTTAGTCATGTAAATGATAAACATCATGATTAATCTTGTTGAGGCCTCTTAAGGTTGTGTTCATGCAGGTTGTGTTGTTTTCAAAAACATAATTAATTTTATTTTATTATCATATAATAAGAAAGTAGCAAGTAGCAACCAACTGCACAAACCTATGAACACATCAAAATTAATTATGAAACAAAGATATTGTTTTTTTTTTGTAAATATTGAAGATAATTGTTGCTTAAGGGCAATCCCTAGACCCAAATATGATTTCTAAAGAATGCAGTAAGGACGTCTGAAAAGGAAGTAGAATGTAAGAGGGGCTTAAAAAAGAGCGGATTATTTTTTTGAAATTTTTTTGACGGGACATAACCTCAGAATCAACAATTATATTCAAATTACTGGAATCAGTTGTTCAAGTTCAAAACTGAATTTTGAGCAGCGGTTTTTTGTATGTTGTTTCTACACTCCTTTATCTACAACCTAAATACAAGGATTATTTGTTTTATAAGGTTTCAGGCGTTGCACGATTTTTTCCGTCAAATGGTACAAAATTTGAAATTGTACCGGCAGGCAAAAAAAATTGTGCAACGCAACAAACCAAATCAAACCAATATTCCTTATATTTAGGTTGTAGATAAAGAATGTAGAAACAATATACAAAAAACCGCTGCTCAAAATTCAATTTTGAACTTGAACAACTGATTCCAGTAATTTGAATATAATAATTGTTGATTCTGAGGTTATTTCCCACCAAAAAAATTTCAAAAAAATTATTCGCTCTTTTTTTAAGCCCTCTTACATTCTATTTACTTTTCCGACGTCTCTACTGCATTCTTTATAAATCATATAACAGCAGCCTGGCTTTAATACGCAACCTGAGGGTTTATTGGTAAAAAGAGGTCGAAAAGTGGTCCAAAATAAATGTGAAATTCTCTAGCTTTGGCAACCAATTATTTTTTTAATGGAATATACATTGTAAAAAAAACTTTGCCAGATCTCATAGAACCAACACTCAAACTAGTGATCAGAACAATAAGTCTTATAGTTCCTACACTTAAGAAAAGTTAGTTAAATTAAGAATAAAGTAAGACATTGTTTTTAATTTTTATAAATTTTATTTAAAAAATCAAAGGTACATAAGACCAAACACTAGTTAGGCAATAAAATAAGTAACCCAATATAAAATTGTCATAAACATGTACAAAATTGAACACAAATGCCCACTCTCCAAAGAACAAGTCGAAGATGAAGACCTTCTAGCAACAATAGACGAGATTCCACCAGCGCTATATCGCGCGCGCAAAGCATTCGGAGAGGAAGAGAGTTTACATGCTAAATGCCATATGCTCGGGTGTGTGGCAGACTGCGTCTCACAATCAGTGCAGTCTGTCACACAACTGAGCATATGGCATTTAGCACATAAACTCTTTCTCCCAGAATGCTTTGCATCGGAGCACGCATGCGCAGTTAATTCTGTATCTGGTATATTGTGTTTCCTTGAAAACAGAAAGGGAAGGATATGGAGGGGAAATATGGGAAAGAGGAAATGTGCTGGCTATTACCGGGCAACTACGCAGTGATTGATTGATTGATTGATTGATTGGATATTGCTTAACGTCTCATATTTATGCACTTTGGCTAATCGAGACGATGAGTGGTGATAAGATGAGGATGAAGAATGAACAGAAGGGAGGAGGGGAAACCCGGTACCGGCACGTAGCCTACTCCTTTCAAAAAGTGGGACCAACGGCTTAACGTCCCATCCGAAAGGACGGTGTAACCTTGACAGTCATATAGGTTTCTCCACTAACCCGGACTGTCGAGCAGACGTCGAGGAGAACGAAGCCGTTACACTAGCTTTCGAACCCTCCATCTGCTCTAACCAGTCACTGGTATACGTGAGTTTCAGGGCAGAGCGATCACCCACTTTACCCATGACCACGCCCGATTCTGCTTAACTTCGGTGTTCGAGTGGGAACCGGCTAAACGAGCTCGGCTAAACCGCTGGCTGCAGAGAACAGCATAAGTTTCACCTCTCAGTGTTTGAAATAAGAATACGTACTTTCAAAGTGAAACCACTTCTACGTCCTCTTATTAGTCTTTTGTATGTACCAATACTTATCATGCAGGCCTAGTTGTAGTCGTAGTGTAAGGATACATCTCAAATATTAAAACAAACCTGAAAATGACGAAAATAAAACAATAGGAATACGGCAACGATAATAAAACAATTTCAAAAGAAAAAAAATGAAATTAATTTAATTTAAACTAATTTCATGATAACGTATCATCTATATTTAGGAACACTTAACCATTACTCTGAGTGTCCTCTTATAGAATGAAGTATTAGTCCTAGTCCTAATTTTAAGCATTATTAGTTTTAGTCTTACATTCCTTAATTATTTTTATTTATAAAAGGATATCGTCTGCAATCACCACATACCCTACCCTCCGTCCAAAACAAATTGTACACTCCCTCATTGGGGGTTAATAAACATAGTTGTCATATTTAATGTATGTTCTGAAGATAAAGCAATTTTGTCTCGACTTGACTTGACAAATGAAAAGTAAAAAGTTATATGTAAAACCTTCTTCAAGAGTTGACCGTATTTGGTCCATAACTAACCTATTGCAGTGATGTTTTGTATTTAACATTTAAAATAGTGAATACAATTACAATAGATGTAGTACGTAAGGGTGTATGGATACCAGGGAGAAAATGAGTTGTCAGGATCGACAAGGTGGATGGGAGTAACCTAAACATATTTAATACGAAACAAGAACAGATCATTCTTGAAGAAGCCACCAACATGGGTGGCGAAACGTCGAGCAGTGCCTCATCATCGACACGACGAAACAGCCCAGGGATCATACAGAAGACAAGAACAGTTAAGTTAAATAATTGTCAAGCTTCTGTAATGGATGTTTTTAAATGTAGGCCTACCGACGATACATTAACATTTAACGTCTATAATACGGAAGGCATTTGCCATGTGTAGGTATTATAGAGCTGACAGAATAAATAAAGTAAGAAAACAAAATATTGATCCGTCCGAACAGACTTTTAAGACAACTTAAAAGTATAACGTTGTCTAAAGTGTGCCGCATTTTGTTGGCGAGCTTTCATTTTCAGGCACATTATCACACAAGCACAATGGGTTCCAATTTTCGAGTTTTGAGACAATATGGCTCCGGACACATAACAAGCTAAACACTTCATTAAGACCTGGTTTTTATTACTAGAATTAAATTAAGTTGGGTGAACAAGAAATAATCACTGGAACCATAACCACCGTAAGGTAGCAGTTTTCAATCACAACACAGACAACAAAACTACAACATAAACTATACCAAATAATGTTGTTAATTAGTGGGTATTATGTAAATGTGAATCTTCATGTATTAATTGATATAGAAAATGCAGCAAGTTAATACGTACCTCATTTAAAAATATTTAATACAATTCAGAAATTACAAAATCCATCCCAACTGGGGTTTGAACCCAGGTCTCCAACATTCTAGAATTAAACAACGAAACTAAAAAATATTAAATTATGAGGCAAGGGAGCGCAGTGACTGAGTCTTACAATTCAAGTCAAACAACACTTATTCTGTAATTCTATGTGTGTGTTTGTGTGTCTGTACGCTAAAAATCAGCCGAATCGCTGAACCGATTGGGATGAAATTTTAAACAGACATCCCGAATGAGTTAACTCAGAACTGTTTACAAAATCAGCAACAACCGTTGCGATTTAAACCTACAAGAGATAATAAATTGAAAGTAAGCTGAAAATTTGTATACCATCTCATTTAACAACAATGCTTTTGTTCTTGAAGAAATCATTGTTATCAAATCACGTTTTGAATGTCAGAAGGTGAATGCATGCAGTGACCAAGGTGTACCGAATCTTGCACGCTTAAGGTTTCCCAAAATTCCGCTAAGAGATTGAGGAACTTTGAAATCTTTACTCGTATTTCGTACTGGCTGTGATTTCCATAGTATTGTATTCATTTTAAAACAACTCTATAATTTTTTAATACAATCCAGAAATTACAACATCTATACTGACCGGGAGTTTGAACCCAGGTCTACCACATTTTGGATATAATGCGCTCTAGCCAACTAGGCTAGGAAAACACCAAAGTTGTTGTTAGACGAGTGAGTGAATCATGTGTTGAGTACCCGGCAACATTTGCATTTAAGTTCATTGATATGCAAGGTATAAAAAAAAGGGTCTTGGTTTAAGGGCGAGTACTGTAAGGCCATAATATGCCACTCTAGCCAATGATAGACTAGGGAGGAAAGACCCACGCTGGATCCAGCCTTAGGTAGGGTAAAGTAGGGGGAGGAAAGGGAATGTTACATGTACCGGGACTCAAAAGATGGCGCGCTCACTCATCTACCAACAACTTTGACGCTTTCCTAGAAAATACAAAATACTACTAGAAATATTTAAAAAATAGAATTAACAATGCAATATTATGTACAGATTTGAGGTTATGTAGTTTGTGTACGTGGCTTGCTATCAGCTGGTAGTCGGGGTTGGCGGTCATTATCAAAGATTATCCGAGTAACTCTGAGTTTTAACTCGATTTCAAGTTGAAACTTGCGTGGTAACTCAATGAAGACATAAAAAAAAAATCATTTTTGACAAACCCCCATCAATTGATTGTAATACTAGGAAAACGCTTAAGTCCCGCCGCGTTGTTGGATGAGCGTAATTGGTGCATTGAGCTGCCATGTGTTATGCGGATTTTCTGTTGTTTTGTGAAAAATAATTACTCAGTCGAAATTTTTATAAAATAAAATTAATTTAAACAAAAAATTAACTTAAATTTTAAATTTGTTAATTAATCGTAATTTTAAAAAAGAAAAAAATCGTAAAATTGCGATTTTCATAAGAAATAATTATTCAATTGCGCTCAAATTTAACACGAATATATTAATTCATAAAATTAAGGTTCTGTAAAAAAAATCAGTACAATAGGATAAAGCATGTAGGTGTGATTAGTCAAAGAACTGTTTTAAAAAAAAAAACATGAAAAATTTCGATATTCATGAGAAATAATTTTTTGATTGCGCTCAAATTTCACAAGAATATCTTAATTCATAAAATTAAGGTTCTGTGAAAAAATCATTAAAATCCGATAAAGCATATCGGTGTTATAAGTCGAAGAAATTTCTTAAGAATCGAAACAAATCGTAAAATTGCGATTTTCATGAGAAATAGTTTTCCGATTGCGCTCAAAAACGTGGCAGTTCTAAGTTCAGAGATTTCGAAGGTCTCCAGAAAATTTCATCGCAATTGGAGAATCGGTTTAGCCGGAATCGTGTTAACAGACACAAAAATAATAATAAAAAAAAAACATTCCAGATTATTTTCTCCAGTGTAGTGAAATGGAATCTTCGCTTCGCTCATCCAAAAATCCAGGTTTAAATTTATGTAGGCCTACTCTTGTAAGAGACAATATTGTAGCTTCACAAACAGAAGCATTGGGCCTAAGTAGTTTCCTTGTGTGTTATTTTATGTTTCATAAGGTCTCTTTTTCTGCCAAACTTTTCCGAACACCAGTCGCAAGAATATGGCTGTTCCCCGGTGTGTATTCGTTTGTGCACGGTTAGGTAGGAGTTCTTAGCGAACCTGGCGCTGCAGACGTCACAGGGAAATGGCAGCTCGCCCGTGTGTGTTCTCATGTGTACCGTCAGATGCGACCTCTGAGAGTACGTCGCGTCACACACCTCGCACACGAACGGGCGTTCTCCCGTGTGCGTTCGCTTGTGCGACGCGAGTTGCATCTTGAGTACGAACCGAGCACCGCACACCTCGCAAACAAAGTTCTTAAGACCGGCGTGAAACTTTCGATGCGTCGTTCGCGTCGACCTCCTGGCGAAAGTCTTGTCGCACAGCCCGCACGCGTACGGGCGTTCTCCGGTATGCGTTCTCGTGTGTGCCTCCAGGTCGCACGCCGATACGAACCTGGCGTCGCAGATGCTGCACCCGTGTGGCCTCTCCCCCGAGTGCGTCCGAATGTGTTTGTTTAGGTTCGAGCGCGTTGTGAAACGAGCGTCGCACATCGAACAACCAAACGGTCTTTCATTTCTGTGCGACATCTTGTGCACGGAGAGATCGTGGCTTCGATCGAACCTCGCCGTACACTCCGCACATCTATATAGTTTCTCACCTTTGTGCGTTCTCTTGTGTACGGTTAGCCCAGATCGCGAAGGAAAAATCTCCGTACACAATAAACAAGAATAATGTTTTCCTTCTGCGTGTGTTACTCGTATATGTTTTGTGAGGCTAGAGCGTGCAAAATACTTTGCTTCACAAAACGAACAAGCGTGGGGTTTCATTCCGTCGTGGAAGTTCTGATGATTTTTAAGCGTAGACAGGTCCGCAAAGGTCTTATCGCATGAGCCACACGTGTAAGGTTTTAGCCCCGTGTGAATGTTCATGTGCCGTAGAAGACTGGAACGTTGGGTGAACGTCTTCTCACACTCGCGGCAAGTCCACGGATTCTCCCGGCCGTGACCATCAAGGTCGTTGAGCTGAGAAGGCGGTGGCACGTAATGTTTCCCGCCCGAAGTGCGGACGTGGCAGGTCGTCTCACTAGAACCCGACGCTTCGCTTACACAATTAACTCCCGTGGCATTTCCTTGAAATCGGAAACCAATTCCATGAAACTCCGTTTCTTTAATGTGGGTAGTGTTGTTAGTTATAACCCTTTTTTCTTCCTCCAAGTCCTCTTCATTGTGGTGCATCTCAATATCAGGACAGAGGGTAATGCTGGGTCCGGCAGATGATGGTAGTACGCCTGAAAAACATTTACGGCTGTCAGTGTAGGCCAAGATAAATAATGCTGTGACTAGGGCAGACACGTTTAAATGTGTAAACGCTCTTGGACATTTTAACGTGAAGTAACTTGTGGCTAAAATAAATGTTAGCCTTGCCAAATGCCAAGACACTCAAAATTAATGCGATTTTTTTCTACCAGCATTACAGCTGTGACAGGTCCTACCAAAGATCATTGGTATCTTCTAGAGAAATTGATGTGTCTTAGTTTTATTCGACCCCGTCAGTGTGCGGGCAGACACTTTATGTTAGTCACACTCGCAGGACTTAATCTCATGAGGTCATCCATTAAAAAGAGAAAATATTTACAAATTAAGCATCATTCACAACTATAGTTCTAAGGCGTAAGGCGCAAGGTCTAAGTCGCATGGTGTAAGCCGTAAGAAACAAGAGGTGTTTACAACAATTTGCAATTTTCATTGTGCATGCGTATTCCAAAGCATCGCCTTTGTAAAATGAATGCGCGATGGTTTGTCACAAGGTCTACTTGATCTCCGCTCTAGCGGAGGTTTGTCGAACTCACAAGGTAGGTCGTCGCAAGGAGGCCATTCTGGAGCCCAAAATGCAGCGTTTTGACAGGTAAACAATGTTAAACATGGCCTACTACAAACTTCATTACTAGTTTTTACTAATGCGGATGTTAATATTGTTCTAGACTTTCTAAAAATGGCACTAGAATGTTTAGATTTCCGAAATCGGCGAAATTGCTCTAGCCGGGAGACAACATAGCCGCTCTATTAAAAACGATATGAGAACGGACTGCGATGACTTACCTTGTGAGTTGACGAACCTCCGCTAGAGCGGAGATCAAGTAGTCTTAGGTTCGTCATGGACAAATATAGTTCTGGCGGTGATTCATGTTTACAAATTAACAGTTGATTTGTGTGCAAACTTCTTCTATATTACCTTTTGGGTTCATCACGGCTAACTACGTGGAAAACAAGTTAGATTCTCTACTCACATTGTGGTAAGGTAATGTTAGGTTAGGTTAGGTTAGGTTAATTCTCTACTCTTTTGGTAAGGTTATGTAAGGGCATGGCAACACTTATCTCACTGCCTCCTAGATGCTCGTCGTGGCTCCTCGTAAGCCACACGAACATCTAGGAGGCAGTGACTCATCTGCCCAATCTGTCAACATGATTTGAAAATTACGTACGTACACTGCAGCATGGATGAAATTACTACGATATTTTGTTTTGAACTGGCAGTGGAATGAAGTAGAAGGAGTGGGGAGTTTCCTTGTTCATGATTGGCTCGTCATAAGAAACCTGTCGCAAGAATTCAATTTTGGGGGCAATTCGTTACGACATACACCTAGCCACAAGGCAGTGTGATGTGCCTGGTCAGTGTATGCCATTATGTAATTATCTATGTACTGTATCTAATTACTATCCATGTAACTCAATATTGAAATATTCTACAACTAAAAGCCACTGTAAAGAACGAAAGCACAGTTTAGTGAATAAAACAATTGAATTGAAAACTTTTTTTATTAAGTTGTCTATGTGTGGGGGCCATGTGAAGGTGTCGTCTCTGTTGAACCTCGAACCGAAGCTTTTTACAAAAGTGTTATAGAAGGGCCTAGGCCTACTTAAAAAGAACGTTGAATATCTTCTATGTCCATAGATTTTTATTTACCTACATTTCACAAATGTAATTAATTATTTATGCTGCATCAGGATCAAGGTTAGGATATATCTAGCTGTGTAGAAATTACAAGACAAACAAACAATGGTAGAAAAGTGGTCTTATTGTAGGCCTAGGCCTAGATAGATATATCAAATCTCGTTTGCGTCAAATACAACCTGATTCTTCTTACGTTGCGGTATTTGTTTTATGATCTGTGTTTTAGTGTTTTGGTTGGGTTTATCACTTAGCTCACTCGCGTGATCGTAATAATTGGCAAAGGTTCGCATAACCCCAGTTTTTTCCCGTATTTTAAACTGTAAGGGGAAAAAATACGTAATGAGCTTAATTTATAATTATCAATATTTTCCTGTGAAGTAAATGTTGCACACAAAACATGGTTTATTTTTTATTTTTATTGCCGTAATGAATAATTAAACAATAGATACATACAACTATATACATAAAAAACAATAATATAATTTGTATTCAAAGAGTGAACATAAAATTTTAAAATCAAGTCAATGATGATTTTAAGGTAAAAAATTTTAAACCAGAAAATTATTGTAATAATACATTTTTTACAACAATGGAACAATGGACAAACAATGGATAATTTCTTGCAACAAAATGAAAAAAATGGATTGGATAATATTGATTATCAATATTTTTAAAATTAGTAAATTAAATTCCAATTTAATTGAAAAAATAATACAGTTATTGAGCATTTACAACAATGAATGTGTATGAACCTAAAATAACAAGTTATAATAATTTACATACAACAAACAAGTGAATATAAATTGTAGGAGTTTATAAACCAATTGTTCATAAACGTAAAAGAAAAGAAAATAACCACAGGTTGTATATTTTCAACAATTGAAAAGACTATATACATTTACAAGTGCAATACAAGTGCAAGATGATGGACATCACGCGCGCGCACCCCACTATACTTCATGTACAGTGTACACCATCAATGGTGTCTCAATCGAGTACGTCAACAAGCAGCACCTCCTCGGCGTTCACATCACAAGCGACCTCCGAGGGAACGTTCACACCGACATCGTGCGGGCAAAGGCGGCGCAGGTGCTGGGTTTCGTGGCCCGCAATCTGCACGGGTGCACGCCGCGCGTCGAGAGGATGGCCTACCTGTCGCTAGTGATCTCACCATGACTTTTGGCCTCCCCGCATGGCACCCAACCACCATCGAGAACACTAACAAGCTTGAGGAAGCTGCACTTCATACATGGCCGTAATCTCCCCCCACCCTGTGACCAGAAGCAGGTGATGTCCATGACCATGCACCTGCAGTACACAAACTTATTGTTTTTAAAAAGATGCATCAGCGGCGTCATTGAGTTTGACGAGTGCGCGCGCATCATCCAGGGCCGCGTGTTGAGAGGCGACGATAGCAGGCATCCCCACCTCCAATGCCCTCCGGCTGAAGGAGTGCTTGGCTGACGTACTTTTTACTTTTTCTTTTAGTATTGTACAACCATAGAACGATCTGCCACCCGCCCTCAAAGACTGCCCAGTAAGTCACATACCTTCCCTGAGCAAGGAGCACTTGCGGCAGAAACTCGGACATGTGCCGTGTTATGTTCATGTGCTTTAGTAAGGCTCTTCGTGGCATGAGATTTCTTGATGATTTTAAGTGTTTGAGAAAAATGTTTGCTAGCGACGACGCCTTTTCTTGTCAAAATACTTTCAACTTCCTTCTTTGTTGAATGTAGTTATGACGGGGAAAAACAAAAATAAATAAATAAATATATTTTACAACAGCATCAATGGCCAAAAACTGTAATTTATACAATTGAGAAAAGTCACTCGCAAGTTACCAAGTGAAAAGTCGACCAACCACACTGCTTGAACCTAGAAGTCTTTTAGCGTGTGAAATTCCTCGAAACACGGGATGAGACACAGGCCGACGTCACATTGTCGGCACTCGTACCTAGAGTCCTTCCTCTGCTGCGGGCGGCGCTTGGATCGACTGCACACACGGCACTGGCGCTGGCGTTTCTTCTTACCCTTTAGTGGGACGCTGGCTGGGAAGTGGCGTGCGGTCAGACGTAACAGGCTATCTCCATTTGTGGATGGCTTTCTTCCCCCTTTTGAATAAAAATAGCATTTACATAAAAACCGTAATTTTTCAATTGAGGAAAGTCACTCACAAGTTACCAAGTGAAGAGTCAACTACACTGCCTAAACCACCGCCATAGCCAGGGGTTGGTAATCCGGGTAAAAACCTGGAGTAGACCATTTTGAATTGATAATACTACTGTCTATGTAATTAACCACAAATTAAATGCACTAAGATTTATTCGTTTTCGCTATGCACGCCGACGAATGTGTATAATAATATCAAAGGTTTGAGTTACACCCAATTGGTCCGGTGGTGGTGGCGGCGAAGGGTGGGTAGGTTGTTGGGGGGGGGGGGGAGAAACGGGACTGTGGTGCCTACAACGAGGTCTGTCTCGACACGTCTCTTGTAGATATAATAGACCCCCCCTCTGTTTGACCAATGCAAGTATTCATGCCTAAACGATTTGTGGCCACCAAACACGATTTCATCTCGAATTCCAAGAAATAGTCAATCCATTTGGTGATGAGATGGCAACATTTTTGTGTTTTACGAGTACAATACAACCCATAACCCTGTCTTTACACACATACACTTGAGGTTTCACTTAAAAGGTCAGAACAGGCTTTGTTGGTGATATCGATTCGATAATGACATTGCCATTTAGATAATCGATAATGAAAAAAGTATTGATGTGCATCCCTAATTTGAACAGTGCGCACTTCGAAAAGTTGCTACGTGGACTCCGTCATATCGTGCCACACCACAGCATTATCTACGCATCATCGTGTCTCTTGGGTCGATACAATACCACTGGCTACTAGAGGCATTTTACACGACGATATATGCGAGGCATTTGACGCGAAGCTGGGCGATGCGCACGCACTCAGTACCTCCCCTCCGAATCACAGGCTCCGGTCGACCGGTCCCGTCTACTCTCTCCTCTCCCACGTCTCGCTCTCGCGCTCAGTAACTCGCTGGCAGTCAAGGAGGTTACGTCGTCATCAAGGCGGGTCGAGTTTCTGCGCACACTCGTAATTGTCACGTTGTGTAACGCACTGCATTTTAAACTTCAAATTATGATGCCAGCGTAACAAGAAAATAAATCATTGCACAGTGCAAGTTATAACGTTTTGGCCGATGTGATCATCCGTTGAGGCCACTTTTTTGTCTGACAAAAGATTGCCGCCTTCCTGGAAGACAACCATGCAGACCACTCTTTCAACTGATCGCGCTTCTTTACGAGAAGGGGTAGGGAAATACATCGCGGCAAGCCATTAAAAATGATAAAACTATGCATTGCATTGCCTCTGTTTGAATTGGCTAACACATTATTCTTATGCATTTATTCCAACATTTTGGGCTGCGGCTTACGCGTTGACAAAGAGTTTTTCAAAAATGGCACCCTGTAAACCAGGGTGCGGCTTATATGCGCGGGTGGCTTAATGCGTGTAAATACGGTAGATGGTTTGCCGTCACTGTCCCTTACACTAATATTTTGGTCAGTACTCACGTTTGATTGCACCTTGCGTTTTCGTGGTGACCTCGGCTGGGGTTGAAGTCAGGATCGTCCTCGCTTTCACCTCCACTCACTTCACTAATATTTACATCGTTGTTACGACTTTAGTAGTAGTAGTAGTAGTAGTAGTAGTAGTAGTAGTAGTAGTAGTAGTAGTAAACTTTATTTAGCTATATATAGCTATCTTTCACATTCAAATAAGAAAGATCCATGTCAGAAGGTACTACTATCATTATCCAATTTAACCCCTTGAACTCACCCATTTTAAGACATTTTGTGGCCCCATATACACCAAGAAATCCCACAAATCTCCTTAAACCGTTTCCCCCCTGCCCCTCCCCCCTTTTTAACTTAAATTTGTTATTTTGTTGTTCTTAACCAATTTCACTGGCTTTTGAAATATTTTTCAAAGCAGGACTCGATGTTGAGGCCTACTTTGCTACTTTTCCGCGTGTTTTGGCTAGGTCTAGGCTTAGGCCTGTCTTGTCCATCATCCGTCACACCCCCACCACCAATTTCATTCCCACTTCCCAACATATCAGTACTGTCCTGCACCGATTCCTTACTATCGCTTGATAAATGATCATGTTCTGAACCACTAGATACACTCACTTAATTTTTTCCACGGTCTCATAAAAGATAATTGAAAGAAACATAATTCATTTCGTAATTTTGAACTTGACGCGTAGCCATCTTGGAAACACATGTTGACACTTCCAGCTATTAAATAGATTACTGTATTGACCTTCCGAGGAACGAGAACACAAGTCTAGCTTGTGCTGCTATCTAACGGCAACTTACTTGAACTACTTTAGTCAAGCTTTTAGCGGGAATATGAACGTGAAAACTGGCGGGAGACTTTGAAAAATGCATGACGCACTACGAGAGCGTCATGTGTATGGGAGGACGCGCGTCCTCATGACGCACCCATATGCGTCACGTGTGTTCATGTGGTTAATGTTCATAATAATTTCCGAGATTTTGTCTACATTCACATCCACGCGCCTCGCCATAGCTACCGAAAACACTTGTTGCTGCCTACTAGCACGCAACAGGTACGCCGTCACACGCACATAGCAACGCATGTTTTCACAAAAAACGCTAAAAATAGATCAAATATGGTCCAAATGTTCCACCAAATAGTTCTAGATGTTGCCAATAGGTAGCACTACTGCATGGCCGAGCAGCTGCTAGATGCACCACTGTGCAACCCAAAAGCATCAAAACATTTATAAACGGGCATACTTACTTTTAAAGTGAGTAGTAAGTCAAATTCGTTGGCCATTTTTAACATGCAGTATAATAGCGGGATCTTTTCCCTACTCAACCTGACCTGAAAAGGTTCCCATCCCAATAGTAAAAATCTCACCCGAACAGTCCTAATATTATTAGGACTGTTCGGGTGAATGTATTAATGCGTCTAAAGAAATTAGTGAGTGATAACGTATGTTGATTATTTGCGAGAGTTCTCGGAAGACAGCTCAAGGTCACTGTGGGTATAGGACTGGAGGGAGGGATGGAGCGAGGGGAGCCGAGAGCGCTTTGATTTACATCTTTTGTCTCGTGATTAGGATTAGCATAAACACGGATCAAAAAAGGTAAAAGTTTAGACCAAATAAAAAATTCAAAACCAGTTGTTATCAAAACCAAATAAAAACTTTTTGTTTACCAACACCAGAAACATGATGAGGCCTTCACATAGTTCTCCGCAAGCGGCTAAGGGTAACAATACGAGATCATTTAACTAGTTTCTGGTAAACCAAAGTACCCCCTACTCTACTGTTGTATTTCTGCAATATAGGGCTTCTCAGTTTAGATTACCAACAGGAGTGGAAATAGGATTGGTCTCATGTCAACATTGAAAACTAACACGAACCCCAAAATTACTAATTTGGCTACCGTATTATGATATTTATAATAAAAATTTAAATAATAGTAAATAATTTTCTAACATCAGGGAGTAAAAATAAATAAAAAGGAATGGCTAAAAATACACAAGTTGACAAGTTGATTTTTGTTCTATTGTTGGCATTGATAATTATTAATTTTAATTTTCCAGCACAATCTGCACAACTGCTGCCAACTACGACGCTAGTGTTTGGTGCCCATATATTTACGTAAGCCACAGCTGCAACCAACTATATCACAGGTTCAAAAAGAGGACTGTTGCCATTATGTGCAGCCAAACTGTCAATATAATTTAGCCTTTAACAAACTTGTTTCATTTCAGTACCTGCTTAAATAATTTATAAATTGTCTTTTACACCCCACAGTTAAGCCATGTTCAGGCTTTGTGGCTTTTTGATTATATACTTGTTAGGTTTAATTTTTTATGTTATATTATTTTTTGTACAATTTGATATGTTGTATGTATATATATGAATGTATAACAATAAAAAAAGGGTGCTCAGTATATACTATATACTAATTGCATAAATAAATAAGCCTACTATACAATTTTTCATATAGTTTGTATCAATGGGTAAAGGCATTACTTTCCTAACCTTTTCAGTCTTCATGCATGAATTTTTCAATTTGGTTACAATAATAATTATATAGTACTTAGAAAAAAATAAGAAAAATAAAATACTAAAAATATTGAAAAAATTAATTTTTTTTTAGTGTAGGCCTACATTTGACCCCTGGAATTAAATGGCACATGTGACATACAGTATGTGTACACCATGCAACAATGGCACAATGTGTACATACAGTAAAATCTTAGATATCTAGTTTTTGATTTACTAGTCTCTTGAGTAGGAAAGGAATGATGTCAGATAATGGCATTGAAAAGGAAGCAATTAAAAAAATATATAATTATATATTATGCACATATTGTAATTAAAAAAATTACAATACAATTGTTATTAAGGTAACAACAACAACTTTAAATTAGCTGCAGTTGTCATCAGCAGGTGAAAAGTTTTGTCGCCCCCAGCCCTTCAGGCTGGGTTTTATGTTCTCTATGCTTTCCCAACCTGTCAACCCTTCTCCAATCTATACTAAGGTGTATTTTTGTGATTAGAGCAAATATGCTAAGTACAGCACAACTTTTTATCTAGAAAGAATGTCATCAAGGCCTAATAATAATGTATGCCTTATATTGTTTGGGAGAACAACGTTTTACATTTACAATTGTAGGCTACATTTGGGTTTTAAAGTAATATACCCTACAGTTTTGTAGGGCAGGCATGTTTTGAGGCCTACTTTGTATGAAAGTTAGCCATACATTCGGGACATAGGGGTGTTTGACATTTTGAACAAACGTAACGCGTTCGGCGCTTGCAATTAACGTCATTGCATCGTGGTGCACTCTTTACATCTTTTTTGGCAGGATAGTGGTCCACACCGTCGAAACGTACTTGACAGACCACCTTCGGATTAAACTTTCGCTTCACGATTGGCGGTGTTGGCCGTCCACGACGAGATGGTGCTGCAGCGGTTCCTACGTGTATCAACGATGAAGCTACCGAAGCTTTGTACTGCAAAAGAGTTATTTTGGGGTTTTTCTCTTCTCTGTACAATATCCATCCATTTACCAACACCATGTTCAGCAAATGGAAGAATACTCTAAGATACCACTTTTTGTTCTTAGTTGCATGGGGGTAGTAGGCAATCATCCTATCCATAAGATCTACGCCCCCCATGAACTCACTATATTCTTTTATAGCAAAAGGACGGTTTACTTCCACGACTTCTTTCTTCTTTCGGTCCCAGCGTTTCGCCTTGTCGAAGGGTTCCTCCCCGGCATATGTTGATATCACGTGGACAAGGTTGTTGTCAAGCCACCGAACAACTGTAATATTATCATCAGATGTGGCAATTGATGACGCCCCTCGCCCAATCTTTTGTAATGCCTTGGCGTCGGTCAATTGATTCTGAACATCCTGCACCCGGTTTAATCGTATCGCTCCAACTACATAGATTTTCTTTTCTTTGAGTTTTCGCAACAATGACAGCGAAGTGAACAAGTTACCCAAGAATAGTTTGTGGTTGGCACCAACAATATCGTGGCAGAGCCTAGCAACAGCATCTCCAATAGGACCAAGCTCCGATCTTTCCTCCACTTCCCCTCCTACCACCTTGAATCGTTGGTAAACTTCAAAACAGCTAATGTAACCACTTGAGCTGGCTTTGGCCCACATTTTAAAACCCCACTTCTTAGGTCTGTTTTTTATATACTGCTTACTTGTGTATCTCCCTTTGAAAGGTATTATCATTTCGTCGATTGCTTGCTTCTCACTTGGCGTGACTGCACTATGAAATGTTTCGTGCAAACAATCAAGTACAGGGCTCAATCTAACGAAATGGTCCTTGTTACCATCAGGAATTGAGTCATTATCAACAAAGTGAATAAATTGCTTTATTTCTTCAAACCGATTGATAGGCATGCTATCTGCTATTAGGCTGTTTTGCAGGCCCTGCTCAGACGACCAATACATTCGCGTCGAGGGCAACCTAACATAAGTCATCATAATATTCAACCCGAGAAATATTCTTAGCTCGCGAATGGTTAGTTTGAAGTTCTCTTTGCCATTTTGTGTAGCGTATCGGTTGCTTTCTACAACAATCTGTTCCAACAACGTTGTGGGGAAAAGATGTTCGAAATATGAATATGGAGATTCCCCCTCGACATTTACTTTGTAATCTGACATGAATGGGGGAGGCTGTGTACCATATTCATTGGGCTGGTTAGCATGCCATGTAGTTTCCCTGTGACCTGGCTTAGGCCTAGGAGCACGTTTTGCTCGTTTCGCAGCCTTAGGTGCAGGCCTACTAGGCCTACGGGCAACTACCCTAGTGCGAACATATCTAGGCCTAAGCTTTCCCTGAAGCTCACTAGGACCTGGTTGGTCTAGGCCAAGTTGAGCAGGAAAGTCCACATCATCAGGCTCATCCAGGCCTACACTTGAACTGTCAGATTGAACTGACACAGGTCTACTCTCATAACTACTTCCACCGCTCTCAGGATCATAAATGCTGTCACTTAGTATTAGGCTCAACTCATCGGAATCGCTATCAAGGTCGTCCGCAGATCGGAAGTCCTCTGATTCGCTGTCATCAGACAGTTCCTCTGATCCAGAAGGGACGTCAAGTTCACGTTGGATCTTTCTCGGAGTCAGCTGACTGTCAACGTCTTTATTAGGCCTAAGCCCAGGCATGGCTGTGAAGTAAAATACATAAAATGCTTACACAATGTAATTGAAAGTGATTATATTATAAATAAGATGCATGGCTTTGAAATATTTTGCAAAATTATGACAAATACCAATTATAACCTCAAAACAACTTTCATCCCTACATGCATAGTGGCATCAAATGATGCCATGTACTTATGACCCATATTTTGCTATCATTCTTTATCAAATGTTAAAACTTAAATGTATACCATCAATATTAATAAGAAGTGTGTTTAAATACAAAAATAATTTTCCTTACCTTTATATTCACTTGAATGACGGGACTAATTGGGTAATAAACATGAGCTATACATCAACAATGAATATTTGGCGCGAAGTTAGAAGTAGAGCCCTCTTCTTTATCCCCGTCACGTGCTGCCACCTAGTGGCCACTGTCAGAAGTACAAACCGGCATCACTTGTGTACCCCATGCACTGGTGGCGCGAAATTCGTATTTTATCTCGTGAATTATAATTAATCTATAAATGGCATCATATGATGTCTCTATGCGGGTAGAGGTGTTCACGTTTGGCTGTCAGCGCGTGCTCATGTGTAGTCCTTCACTCTATGTATGTCGTGTTTGTTCACACAACTCTTTCAAATTCGCCTCGCATTTCCTTCTAATTCTCGATGCTTACCTACACTTTGTGTCGACCCAAGTAACACTCTTGTCAATCATCAGAGAGAAAGGAAACTGATGGTTTTGTGCACAATACAAATGTAATTAATCCCCATTACCTGTAATGGGCTCTCCATCTCGGCCGGTATTGACAGTTTCAAACCACACGAACCTTCATTGGAACCAACATATTTTATAGGTATGAGAAACATATTTTGTTAAAAAATATAAGAATTATTTCCGTTGGTATATTCGTACAATGGTAGGACAGTTTCAAACTACACAGACATTGATGGCGGGGAAATGTGGTGCCAGCCTGTATTTGAGAAGGTCCTCTTTTTTGTAACGGTGTGTCCACCCAATTTGCTGGTACATGAAGATTTAAAAATTGTTGACGTTTATAAGTTTCAACAAAGAAGGCCCCATGCCTCAATACAACCTGCGTCTTTTCAGTTTGATGATTGACAGAATGTTACTTGGGTAGACACAAGGTATAGATGCCTTGAGTACCCACTATCACAGTGACAGTCCAAATGCAACAACCTTAGACGTCGTTTGTTATACATATGAGCGCTCTCAACGCACTCGCCTCTACTTCTCTTTTATTTCAAAATTCACTTAAAAGTCTATGATTGCTAAAGAAGTCTTAATATAGATCAAAAAGACATAAACCTCTTCATTACAACCCATTCTGCGTAATAACTGTGTACTTTCATCATCCTGACCATTTCCAGGCTACGCCATTATTATCTTCACTAGTTGTTCTGTCAATTTGCACTACTGAAATAACTGACATAGCTATCTGTGGTCAAACTAGCAAACTAGAAGAAGGTTGAACAGCTTGCACAGAACACACAGGTATAATTGACTTTTAACAATCGATTATACCTATCAGCAGCAATGAGAGCGTGTGTTTCGAAACAACCTCACCTCGAGTATACTCGACAGACGCACTTGGCAAACAAGATAGCGGTATCGAGTATACTCGACAGACGCACAGAAAAGGTTAATTGATAAGACTTATAATATTGTTATCAATACACATTCTGCTCTCAGATGTGTAAGCTTTAAAAAACAACAAATTCCTAAAAATATTCATATTTGTGGTCTCTATTATTTATTGGATGAGCAAAGCAAAGACTTCAATTTCACTCACCCCTCAAAAAATTTGGCTCAGTGTTTTTTTATTGTATTTTTGTCTGTTTGTTTGCGCTCTACTGGGCAAACGGCTTATGCGATCTTGATGAAAATTTGAGGGGACCTTTAGAAAGTTCTGAACTTTAACTTGCAACGTTTTTGGGTACAATCGATTAAATATTTCTTATGATAATCGTACTTTTACGATTTAAAAAAAAAATTAATGAGATATTTTCATGATATTTGGCAAACGGCTACTCCGATCCTGATAAAACTTTATGGGAATGTTGAAAATCACTGAAATTATATATGTTATGATTTTAGAGACATTTGAAGAAATATTTGGTATTTTTACAATTTTTTTTCGAAAGCTCATCCACCTGGCTGACTGGAAAAAGCGTTAGCAAAGCGGCCTAGTTTAAATAACCTGACATTGTTCCCCCCTCTCTATATTTTAAAATATCAAGTTAAAAAAGTGAGGTGTGGCAATTACTCAAAGGCAGCCTATACTCATGTAAATAAAGTACTACATTGTGATTTGTTTTTAGAGAAACAGGGAACATGCATACCCATAAAAACCTTGGAACGCATTACACGTGCCCACTGTATCATCCCTTGTTTGACAATGAATCGTAGAAACTTAACGGCAAACGGTTAATGTTTACCTTGTCCGATGTGGAGCTTCTCAGAGGATTTGTCTCCAACCTCACCGGACGCCTCCTGTTGCCCGGCAGGTTCCTTTTTCACTTTGCACGGCGCCTCTTGTACTTCGCACGGCGCCTCTTGTTTGATGAGAGGGGACTCGGAGGAAGAAACCAGCAGCGGGTCCACAGCTAGGGCGGGTTCAAGTACAAGATACATTAGGGATTACATCGGGTAATAATAAATTAGGGCTGTGACATAATCACTGAGTACGTTTATCAAGCGGGCTTAGTTCGGACTAGCCGAAGCAATCTGGGACAGTTCGGTTTTGATTCCGCACTAGCTCGCTGGAAGCGATAGGCTAGTCGAATTACAACCATGGAATTTATTGAAGTTACAGGCCTACATTGCCAAAATAATACTTGTTTTTTCTTGTTTCTTAAATGCTTTCCGAACAACACCATGTCTGGAAGGGCCCTATTTGGAGCAGTGATAAGGAGGCAGTGCCAAAGTGTGAGCTCACTGTGTGGCCATTCTGGATGTCTAGTGTGGACTAGAAGTTATGATTAACAGTTTGCAATCTCGGGGTGCATTGTAATGAACACAGACTGAGCCCTCTTGAGGGAACGTAGCGATTCATTGATAACACTAAAAAATGTTGATGAGGAATTACATGATATAATACACATACTGGGAAAACGACAAAGTCGTTAGACGAGTAAGCGAGTCTCGAGTACCAGGTAACCCTACCTAAGGCTGGATCCAGCATTAGTCTTTCCTCCCTAGCCTATCATAGGCAAGAGTGGCGCATTATGGCCTTACAGTTGACGCGCCCTTAAATATATATCGCTACTCTTTATTCCAACAACTATATAGTTTGGTAAAGGGGTGTTTCCACCATTGTTCTTGGGCATCCCCGGAATCAGTATCGGTCTGCCAAGCTCGACACATCATTTTCTTGAACTACGTACGCATACTACATACATGCGCCCTTAAAATAACTAAACTCATAACAATATCATTTATACCAATATTTATCGATCAACTTAAATGCAAATATTCCCGGGTACTCAACACATGACTCTCTCACTCATTAGGACTTTTGTGCTTTCCTAGTCCAGTTGGCTAAGGCGCCTTTATACCCGGAATGTGGGAGACTCGGGTTCAAACAACGGTTGTTAGATATTTTTATTTATGGATTGTATTAAAAAAATGTAGAACAAGTTTTGAAATGCATATACTGTACCATGGAATTGGAAAACAAAGTAGCCAATACGAAATACAAATAAATATTGCAAGGTTCACTCAATCTCCGAGCGGAAATTTGAGTAACCTTGATCTTGGAGATTCAGTGCACCTTGGTTAAACTGCATGCATTCACTGCCTGACATTCATAACATGATTCGATAAAAATATTAGGAAGTCAAAAACAAAAGTCGTTATCTAATGATCCCTGCAGTGAGAGGCGTACCTGGGACAATGTTCGCCTCCGCTTGAGGAACCCTGTCGCTGTCGACATCCACGAAGCCGAACCCAGGGACGTCCGGTTGTTCCCGCTTGATGTCGGCCGCGTAGTTGGACTGCCCCAGCTGATCCAGGCCTGAGACAGTGCACACAAAAATAAAGTAGGGACCACAAGTGTGAATTTTATTTGTATTAGGTACCGTACTATAAATTCAAAATGGAAAATCCTCTTTTTTAGAAAAAATTATAAGAATGTTTTCCTTATTAAAATCAGTTAAAATCATGTTTCGATTAAAAATTAAAAATCGTAATTTTTTGTTTAAATCTGATTAAATCTATTTATTCAAATCAGATTTTATTGTTTAAAGGGTCTGGTCAGTGTTTCAAAACTTGTCAAGCTGGTGAACTATTCAATTAAATAAACATGCATTACAGAAAATGTAGTTTTGATAATTTTAAGGAAAACTTTTGCATACACTCACAACTCTTAGTCCGGGGTCTATCCGCAAATTTCAGGCCGAACCTAGGACAAATTGCAACAGAAGCGAATTTGGTATCATTGGATTAAGGAAAAAACTAAATAACCCATAAAGAATCCCCTAAAAGCCACATAAGGTGGGTGGGTCTAATCATCCCCTAAATGAAAATAAAAAATAAAAATAAATTGAATTTAAAACCATTTTATTTTTTAAACTTAGTAACCATGGTATTTAATCAAAGCTTGTTTAAGGGTATTTAAAAAACAAAAAAATTAATTAAAATTAATTTCGTGGCCACCAGAGGTCAATGAAGGCAGGGCTTCAAAAACATGTCTTACCTAAATATAGTTGCATTAGTCTTCTAAAATCTTCAAAATAGAATACAAATAGTCGCCTGAAATCCACAAAACAGTTGCAAATAGTAGTCTCTTAAAATAAATCTCGCCTGAAATGTGCTGAAAGTTATATAACAAGGCAAATGTAACTTTTGTTTTACATTACCTAGGCCTACTTCAAATCATAAATAAGAATTACCTAAACAATTAATTAATTAAAAAGAATAAAGAATTGAAAGGAAGTCTAAAATCCGCGCATCAATTCTCCGAAAATAGAAACCAACTCCAAAACAGGAAATATAGGAATGTTGGCACTTTCATATGAAATAGGCCTGATATAATATGTTCAATGCACAGAGGTAATGAAAAATGGTGATATAAAAACCCAAATTTCGCGTTTTTCGCGATTTCCAAAAAATTCTAAAAATCGTTACTAAAAAATAAAAAAGGAGACCCTTAAGTTAGGGATGACACCAATTCCAAAAAGTTAGAATCGATCATTGTGACCCAAGAATTAGTCAGAATCGGTTCACAACAAAAAATAAATATTTGTATGCACCATTATTTTGGTGGACTATTTCCGCGGAGTCCGTGATACGCGTCGTTATTTTGACGTACTATTTCCGTGAAGCCCGTGACGTCACGGTACCACCTACCGCACGCGTAATATTCGGTCTGAACCGGCACCTCCACCATCCCCCTACATTTTGCACACTTTAAGGTTCAATTTCGCGAGTTAATTTGCGTTTAGACCAGTTTGATGCAATTTTGTTTGTTATTTGGCGCTATAGGCCTACACGAGAAATTCGCGTTTCTAAAATGTGTTTTTTCCATCTCTAAATGATGTAATTTGTCGGCAATATAACATTTTAGGCAATAAAATGAACATCTAGAAAATTCGCAAAATTCTATATCACCATTTTTCTCTACCTCTATGCAACAACACTACTAAAAGTAAAAATAGTCGCATTTTTACTCAATTTGCAAAAAAAAAAGTCGCTTATAGTCGCATTTTTGCTAATATTGCCAAAAATAGTCTCCAAAAAGGGACCTTGCTAAAAATAGTCGCAAAATAGTCGCATAGTCGCCTCAGTGGAAGCCCTGTGAAGGTCAAATTTTGTAATTTTTCAATATCATTTGGTAAACGTTTTTCTATTGGCATGATGGTCACATTGTTGTAAATAATTTGGAAATAGGTCACACTTGATAAGACATAAGTCAATCATGGCAGAAAAAGGTTATTACAACCTGTAGGACTATGAAATGAACCAACGAGTATGTAGTAAAAAATCTGTTTACTTACGTTTAGGCGCACAAAAATCATGTTACGACGACGTAATAAAATAATATAATTCATCGATAGAGGTTTCTTACGTATTACGTAACGAGAGTGTAGACTATATTTTGGGACATACGGTACATGGATCAAAACCCACATTTTTAAATCCTTTTCTCGTGAATTTTCTTAAAATATATTTGACAAAATCTCAGACTAAGCCCCATAAAATTGTACCTAGATTTGTTATTTCACAAAACACACTTCCGCGGCGTCGCGAACATTCCCAAGTTTCACTATGCTCGCCGTGTAGGCCGGCCCGTAATCTCGTCTCACTTGCACACATTGGTTGCTCTGCCTTGCTCACTCACTGAGAGGGCGAGCCTCTCTCTCGCGCTCTCTCTCTCTGCGTCGTCCGAAGGATGCGAGCAATCTGACACATTGGGTGACTATACCAAAAATATTGCAGTAATCATTAAATTGTATGGTGCATCTTGAGTGCTATTTCAGGGTCATAAACAAAGATGTATCCACGATAATGAGAAGTCAGATTAAGAGATTATTGATTTAGAGCGTAATCCACTCAATAATTACGCTAATTGTCTGTATTGCGCATTAAAATGAAGTGATTAGTGTCTTATATCCCCCCTCCCTTGGTACATTCCGGGCTATATCGCTCTTGTCCAGTACCAGTACCCTAGGCCTATTCCAAACCTCGCCAGAGTTGTTTGTCACATTCTTCTGCCGTAACTCCGCGAAAAACTCGTTGTTGACAAGAAATGCAAAAGGAACAAGAATTCTTAAAATACTAGGGCCTAGCTAGCCTAAACGTTGCAAGAACCCCTATGGCAATGGAAACCAAAACTATGTGCTTTTGATGATAGATCACGACCGAGACAACATAAATGGAGCCAAAAATCATCTCGGCTTAACGTCAAAGGCTTATAAAAACTGGATAATGTGAGATCTCCACACACCCCGATTACACACGAACATGTAGCGGAAAAGTAGTGAGCTATATTTCTACCAGTAGACAGCCACACGGCATTAGCAACTCTGTATTTATTGCGCAATTGAAGACTATTGTAAGCCTCGGACGTATCATTGCACCAATATCTAAATGGATGACTTGCGTATCAGTACAAAAAAGGGCATTTTTTTTTATTCCAATTTTTTACCAAGTTACTTCGAAAAACGTAGGACAATTTTAAATCTCTAATTAACAAATAAATATTTGATCGTATAACCGTCCCACCCCAAATTTTTTTTTGGTTTCTTCTCATTTATTTATTGTTATGATTTACTTCAAGCAATTGTTTTTTAGCCTAAGAGTTCAAAGTTTAGATAAAAAGACGTGTTGCTGATACGATTTGACCAGCTTGTGGTCTTTATCACTCAAGAGTAGAGGTACTAAAATAATTGTACGGTGTAAAACGAGGGCGCTGTCGAATGTAAGTGGTGGCAGGTGGAACTAGGTTGAATAGGATTAATTGAATGATTAATTGAATGCCAATCAAGTAGGCGTGAGGAATTTAGTGGAGCAAATTGGAGAGAGAAGATTAAAGTGGTTCGGACATGTCAAAAGGATGAAAAGATCGAGATTACCGAGAAGGATGATGGAATTGGAAATTCCAGGTAGAAGACCAAGGGACAGACCACGACAACAATGGCAGAATAGTGTGAGAAAAGATGTAGAACAGCGTGGAGGAGACTGGAATGTGGTGGAAGAAGAAAAGTGGTGGCAGGACAAAAGAAGATGGAGAGGCCTGTCTTCAATACCGACCCAACGCAGAGTTGGACGTGGCAACAGATAATGATGAAAGACGTAAAGTAAATTAAATGAATGTTCTTACCCCCGATCTCACCGTGTCCCACCCTCGTGGGCACGTCATCTCCATCCCATGTTGGCTCCTCCTTGATGAAAACTGAGTGACTGTCCGTATTGAGCGACGCCGTCTGTAGCTTATCCCCCCGCTCTCCGTGCCCCAACCTTGAGGCGAGCTCGGTGTTTGCATCTTGCGAGGTCTCATCATCGGAAGACGGCGCTCCGACACACATCGGCTCCTCCTTGATGAAAACGGAGTGACTTTCCATATTGAGTGATGATCCCTGAAACGGAAGAAAGGATTCACTTGATGAACCAACACATATCAAACTTACGGGAGCGTTAACAATCAGCCGGCAGAGATTGCACATTTTTTAATTTAACGTTCAATCCTATTCAGTCATAAAACTGATTTATACGCACAGCGGCACAGTATTATCAAGCCAAATCTTCCCTTCTTGGCCCCTGATCATAGGCCGACTCCTCGTAAGTAGCACGTCCAACTTTCTTCTGGCCTCAAAGGTAAACTAATTTGGACCCACTTACTTTGGCTGAGTAGCAGCATTGTAACGGTAAGTTTCCTAAATGTTCTACCCCTTGAACTACTTGAAGTCGCCGTTCTAGCCCCGCCCCACCCCCCTCCCCATGGACCCCTTATCATACAAGTCTGAAGCCATGTCATGTTAAATGCAACGATTTTTATGTTATTTTTTTAAATGTATCCAAATTGTTTCTTTTAAATACATCTAAACCTATTCTATTTTTAATTGCTTATAGTTATATATTAATATGATAAAAATAGCTTGCGTGTTATTTTTTATTTTTTTTTGTCTGTTTGCTTGTTCTCTACCGGGCAAACGTCTTATCCGATATTGATGAAATTTTGAAGGGACCTTCAAAATGTCTGAACTTAAATCCGCCACATTTTTAGGTAGGCCTACAATCAAAGAAATGTTTCACATGAATAGCCAACGATTTCTCCACCAAGCAAACGGCTACCCCGATCCAAATGGAACTTTACTGGAACAATAAAAATTTCTGAACTTAGATGTTACGATTTTGAGTAGAATTGAAGGAATATTTCTTTAAACATTCATACTTTTAGGACAACGATTGATCAATATGACCTCGCTGCCCCACACCTTTCTGCGGGTAGAACGACAAGGCGCGTTGTCAGTTCTCGGTCTCTCTTGGACTCACAGGCTCGCAGTCAGTTTCCTCGCATTGTTGAAACGAAACATGAAACTCTAATAAACGGATAGAACATAAACCAACTTAACAATCTCATCCATGAAAGTGAACAGGGTTCGATTCACGCTACAGTCAGATTTGGACTTAGGTCCATTAGTTCTTGTCTTAGGAGTTTGTAAACGGCGACTTTGGAGAGCACATAATAAATTTCAGAGTTGTTCTGAATCGGCCTTGTTGATTCTGGCGTTGATTCGCGGGTGTTCGCACTGTCCATACCACTGATTGCTATATTTCATAATAAAAATATCGATCTTTGGTTGGTTATCGCTCACTTGTCGATTGCGTCGGGGCCTGCAGGGTTGGCTTGGTCGCCTTGATTTTAAGTCCCCCACTGAAAATCAGTTATAATAACTGAGTGGGTAGACTCTAAATAAAATTTATTATTATTATTTAGGTATTATTATTATTAATGCGTTTGTGAAGTGCCCTAGTTGTAGGTACAAACATATGTCACCCTGTGTCACCAAGGTCTTTTCAAGACAGTTATTCAACTGTTTCTACAACACTATTATCAGAGTCCGCTGAGTCGGAGGAAATTGGACCTTTCTCCAACCTCCACTTCCAATGAATGCGCGACTGTGAGCCTTTCCTTGTGATGAGGTTCTTCCCCTAAAAGCTGTAAACTAGCAACAATGGCTACTAATTTGTCAACCATTGCATTCGTCATGGGATTACGTGCTTTAGTGTGAATTTTTCCAATGAAGACCAGTGCATCTCTGTAGCTGCAGATGTTGGAGGAACATTCAATGATTTGAAACAGATGAAGCAACAGGGAAGCGAGCGTACATCTTGTGGTGGCGGGAAGGGGGGAGATCTTCCTCCTCAATGGCACAACTAAATAATACTATATGAACAGTTACATCTCATGAATTACAGAAACAATGGTTACAACATAAACCCATTAAAATAATTATCTATGCCTACAATTAATAGCCAAAAAGTCCTCATATTTCCCAAAACTTTAAAAAAAATGCTGCGTTTAGTTTTTTAGCCACATTTACGTGTTATTGTTTAGGTGTTGGCCTATGTTGATTCCTAGGAACCCGATTTCATTGATAACCGAGTTAGTTTTTATATTAACCAATATTACAACCTCTACCCCAGTCAGCCAGTGAAAACTAGTATGTATTAAATCGTTAGATTATAAGTGCTAGAACAAAAAACTATCATCCGGCAGTATAGGATAGCATTTCTTACGTTGGCCATTGAGCTATTGTAATGATTGCAAATTGTATCTTCTCTATCACAATTTTGAAATCACCATCATCGTTTGCCACTAACCTTAGGCCTATATGTTGAGGGTAAGTACATGTCATCATCGTTCGCCACTAATCTTAGGGCTATATGTTGAGGGTAAAGTACATGTCATCGTCGGAGGCGCAATCTTTGTCTTCCAGCAACTTGGAATGTTTTCTTAGTTTGACTTCAGGTGTGACTACACCTGAAGTATCCACTTGAGTACGGGATGTACGGCAACCACTTTCGGAAGGCGCGCGTGCCACGCCTCTTCTTCGCGCGCAGAGTTTAGCCCGGACTCGCGCTGCCCTGCTAGAGCTTGACGGTGTTGCGGTAACGCTGACAGAAGAGCCCAGAGGGCCGGTCAACATGACCTTGTAGTTGGTTGTAGGCCTACATTCAGCTGCTGCGTCTCCAACATCTTCATTCGTACCTAAAATAAACAATCATTCTGTATTAATCAATTAGCCCTTTATAGGACAGTGGGATACATATTTTCCCACCACTTTTCAAAAGCTACACAGTTTTATCTCCCAATTTTTCCTACTTTTAACCCGGCTAAAAAGCTGCTTTGTTTTGTTTGGAATTTGTAGAACTTTTCCCCACTAAATTCTAATGATTAAAACGATTGTTGTAATGATTTAAAAATGAAATTGTGTATGAAAACACAAAAATACACTAATTTCCGGGATGTCCTGGATATTTTTGTTTGCCTGTAGATTTAAAAAAAAAAGGAAAAATATGTAAAATTGCAAAAAAATCTAATTTTTTAACATAAACTCAAATTTTGATTTTTCCCCCAACTTTGATGTTAATTTGGATTCCAAAATCTGTATATTTTTCCTAAAAGATTGAAGAAAAATATATTTAAAAAATATCAAATTCATTTAAAAAAACACAAATTATAAATTGTTAAGGTAGAAAGCAAACTTTTGGGTCCCAGTCTTATATACATACTATAAAGGGTTAGCCTACTGTTAGATAAAGTTTACCCACATTGTAATGTTAGGCCTACTTTTAGGGATGCCTTTTTTTTTGCCTTTTTCATTATTGATCATCGAAATGGTAATGAATTGAATCGATATTATTGACGATATTACCAATCAATAATTCAAACCCATTCCGTCATACCTTAATACCCTAGAATCTAGATGGAATCTCAAATGTGGTAAATGAAATTCAAAACAATACAATCTCATGCCACTCGCTGCCTCGTCCTGTCTGTGTTGTCTTTGATTCGCCTCCCGCTATCGGCATAAATCTTGAGTAAGACACCTTAGGTTTGTTCTTTTGCCCACCTCAAATTGTGGTAATTACACCTAGGTGTAAAATAGTAAAAATACAGATTTAGAAACAAGGTTAAAAGGTGTAATATTTCACGGGTGGACAAAAGAACGATTTTGTTGTAATTTGACAGCGAATTTCGAGGTTATGTTGCCAGCTGTCATTCAATTCAAACACTTTCAGAAGATATCTCACTCAATAACACAGTTTTGTGCATTTTCTACTATGCAGTTCCATATTATTTTATTATTAACAGTTTTATATTCTATTTATGAAACTATCGCACATTATAACGGGGTTACTTTTCAAATTGGCGCGAATTTCCATAGCTACACCTTTTACACCTCCTCAAAAGGCAGGTGCAAAAAGTGTAAAAGTTGTAATTACCCCCTGGACAAAAGAACACGTCTTTGGAAGAAATACTGTAAATACACCTGGACCAAAGAACGCTTATTTCTTCAAAAGTGCAAAAGGTGTAAAAATTGATGGACAAAAGAACAGACCTCTTGCGTGTTGTGACCTATCTCTGTCTGTTCAAGCGGGAAATACAAATTTCGTATTTCGGGCCATTTTCAACCTATTATTGATATTTTGATTATCGATTACCAAGATTTTATCCAATATTCATTATCGATCGATAATATTGATTATTATTATTCCCACAGCTAAGCCATGTTCTGGCTTTGTGGGCTCTATGAGTCATTCCTTATTGTGTATGTGTGATGTATTTCTTCTAAAAATAAATAAATGGAATATATACAAAAAAAAGTGCATCCCTAGATATTTTACATATTGCCTTTGTCTGATATAGCTCCAGCTTTGAGAATGCCAAATGAGTCAGCATCTTCATCCTCGAGTAAGTTCTTAAATTCCACGTAAGTAGGCCTACCTACTTGTGTTTGGAGATTCTTCCACCATTCCAAAATAAAAATGTATATCCACCACAATTCCATTCCTAATGTTGATGAGAATAATTTGGTATTTTACAATCATGAAAGCTCAAGATTTTACACCGTTTTTGACAAATCAAATTTATTTAGTTGCCTTTAAGGTGATTCTATCGGCCTAATTTAATCAAAACACAGGACATAGGTACGGTAGTTTATCAAAATTATGATCATCTAACATTGCCAAAACTATTTTTGATTTATTTTTGGGTTGAGCAGTAGGTAGGCCTACCCTTAATATAGGCCTAGACGATTATAACAAAATTATTGATGTTGATGTTATTGATATTGACCCTGGACATATTCCCCTATTTGTAATTTATCTATTAAGTTTATTTTGTTTTCTTACACTCGGTAACAGAACATTCACAATAATAACCAAAATGACATAAGCCTATGTATTGTGCGGAAAAACGGTTAAATAAAGCATAATTCACAACAAGGTTTAGGCCTAAGGGCGTAAGTCACATGGTGTAAATCATAAGTAATGTATGTAGTATACAACAGTCTACAAATTAGACACTATCTTGATCTTCTCTCTCTCTCTCTCTTTTCTCATACACGCAACCCACTGTTCTGATTGGCTAGTTGTAAGTCCTCGTCCTAAGAATTGGATTTTGGGCAGTTCGTTTCGGCGTACCCTACACCTTACGCCATACGACAACACGGTCCAATTAAAACACATATAGGCCTACTCAGCAATCATTACAAAATATTGCCTTGGCGCCTTACGCCAAGTAGAACTAGCTGGGAATGATTCTTAAAGTGCAATAAACCAGTTTTCACACACTCGTACATTGACAACAATAACCATATTATGAAATGTCTGCATAGGCCTAACAACTGTGTATTAAAGATAATAACTTTTAACCTGTAAAGTTTATTTGCACAATACATCTAGGCTACAGAGGGACTTATAGATTAACATTTTTATCCACTTACCGTTACTTTCATTTAAAGTCAGCCTGGTCCTAGTTTTCCCCGCGGAACGTATCAGAACTTTGCAGAATCTTGTGGTTGTACTGGGTTGTACTGGCCTCGTCTGGCAGTCAAATATGTGTGGCACGGTATCTTTCTTAGACATAAGGTAAGTTCCGAATAACCTATAGCGAGTGTAGTTTTCCATGTCTTCTTGCAACTAGAATTAAAAAAAAGAACTTTCTACCTGACTGCTATTATGCCTGAATTAGACGGTTCAATGTTTCGTTCTAGATTACTTGAATTCAAGGTCAATAATCAATAAAGCTACAATAAATACAATAAATAAATAAATACATCCGTATTTAGAGTCTACCCACTCAGTCACATAACTGATTTTCAGTGGGGGACAGTAAACCAAAGCGACCAATCCAACCATGTAGACCCCGACGCAATCGACTAGTGAGCGATAACCAACCAAAGATTTTTTTTTTACTTTTTATAGGAAATATAGCAATCAGTGGTATGGACAGTGCGAACACCCGCGGATCAACGCCAGAATCAACAAGGCCGCTTCAGAACAACATTGAATTTACTAGGAAAACGCTAAAGTCCCGCCGCGTTGATGGATGAGCTTTTTTAAGTTCTTAGTTTGCGTGGGATATCTTTACTTTTGCAAGTGCTTTGTTTTGCTGCCTACGCATTGTAGGTGATTGTTGTCAAGTTTCTTTTGTTACTTAACAATTGGTATTATTTACCCTAAAAAATTTATATTAAAAGCTTTATTTCTATGGATTCTGGCTAACTTTTTCAACTTTTTCTTTCATAAGGTACTACAACACTATAACCTTAATGTCCATGTATAATATGAACGTTTTAGCCCCACCCGTTTGGTCAGAATCGGCCCAAATGGCACGAAAATATCGCACAAAAAATCAAAAAACTTATATTAAAAGCTTTATTTCTATGGATTCTGGCTAACTTTTTCAACTTTTTCTTTCTAAAAGCAATACATCACCATAACCTTAATGTCCATGTGAAATATGAACGTTGTAACCCTACCCGTTTGGGCAGAATCGGCCCAAATGTCACGAAAATATTGCGCTAAAAATCGAAAAAAATCGTAAAAGTACGATATTCATGAGAAATATTTCTTCGATTGTACCCAAAAACAATAGGCCTACACCTCTAAGTTCAGAGATTTCAAAGGTCCCCTCAAATTTTCAGCAAGATCGCATATGCCGTTTGCCCGGTAGAGAGCGAACAAACAAACAAACAAACAAACAAACAAACAAAAACATCTCATCTCTAAAAGATTAAATAATCACGTGGCAGACTACATATCACCAAGTCAGCATGGATTTGTGAAAAGGAAATCAACGGTTACTAATCTTACTGAATTCACCCACGATATTGCAACGTCCTTAAACTCAGGTGTTCAAGTTGATGCTGTTTACACGGACTTCAGTAAAGCTTTTGACAGTGTTGATCACGATCTTCTCCTATTTAAATTAAAATCCTATGGAATTACCGGTAAAATTCATCAATTACTTGAAAGCTACCTTACTGGACGAACTCAGTCAGTTGTCATTGATACAACAAGATCATCTTCTGAAAGCGTAACATCTGGAGTGCCGCAAGGTTCAATTTTGGGTCCACTACTCTTTACCCTGTTTGTGAATGACATACCGTCTTGTTTTATGTCATCGAGCTGTTTAATGTTTGCTGATGATCTTAAGATATATCGTCCAATACGAAGAGATGCCGACCGTGCCTGCCTACAGTCAGATCTGGACGCGCTTGCAGAGTGGTGCAGAACATGGAAGCTTAATCTTAATGTATCTAAATGTGCAGTCATTACGTTTACTACAAAAACAAAACATGTTAAATTTCATATCTACACTCTCAATGATCAGATTTTGGAAAGAGTCACTAAAGTCAAGGATTTAGGTGTCATCATATCTCATGATCTATCATTTCAGAATCACCTTTCTAACGTTATTCCAAAATCATTTAGGTTGCTTGGTTTCTTAAGACGAAACTGCTCTAAAGAATTCTCCAAAACCACAATGCGGAAGTTGTACCTCTCTCTTGTTAGGCCTCATTTAGATTATGCTAGCTCTATTTGGAACCCATATCAAATCACCAAAATTCAGAATGTAGAAAGGGTCCAACAGTGTTTCATAAAACATCAATGCATAAAATGTAACATTCGATATCATAGAGTAGATTATGCACAACTTTGTAAAGATGCTAACCTAATGACGTTAGAAAACCGAAGGAACTATTCTGACATGGTTTACCTTTACAAAATTGTAAATAATTTAACAAACACTAGTTCAATTCTAGGCAAATTAAATTTTCATATACCTCCCAAACATACACGCCATCATAAAACTTTTCAACCAGCTCTAAGTCATCTCGACCTCCATAAAAATTCATGCATCAACAGATTGCAGCATTCATTTAATATGTTAAAACCTCTTGAAGGAACAGACATTGATCTCTACTCACAAAATATTTTTAAATTTAAATCTGTGATCACTCAAGCTTTAGGATATTAACATTATAATTTACTCACTAGCTTATTTCCATTAGTCTCTTCTTTAATATGCATTTTTCATTTCTTTTCTTTCAAGAATATCTGTTATTAATTTTAATTGTTAATAATTTTGATAGTTTCACATTTAAATTGATAATTTCAAATATTTTAAAGAGTTACATGTATTATTTTATGTATATTGTATATTTTAATGTCAATTCGTTTATGTTTTCTATCCATTAGGCTATGCTATGATTTGCACTTGTGGAGTATTTGTACTCTGTTGTAATATGCATGATAATAAATAAAAAAAAACAAAAAAAATACACCCAAACTAAATTTTTTGGGGGGTCAGTGAAATTGAAGTCTTTGCTTTGCTCATCCAATAATGTTGCACAATTTCGTTCAACGGTACAAAATTTTAAATTGTACCGGTGGTAAAAAAAAAATCATGAACGCAAGAAACTTTTGAAAACCATTTCTTTTTATTTAGCTTACGTAGATCAAGGAGTGTAGAATTAATATACAAAAAACTGCTGCTCAAACTTCAATTTTGAACTAGCTGGATTGATTTGGAGCTAAGTCCCGTCAAAAAAGTTTCAAAAAAATAATTTGCTCCTTTATTATGCCCCTCTTTCACTGTAGGCTACTTACCTTTCAGACGTCTTTACTGAATTCTTTAGAAATCATATTAAGGTCTAGGGATTCACCTTAAGACAATTGTCATACAAACAAAGTTTTAGAGTTTGCCATTTTCTTTTTTCCGCGCATTTATTTTCAAACACGATACCTTTCACAGAAAAATCTCACTATAGATCTGGATGTGGATGTGATACTTTTTTATTATCGATTATCAAAAGGGTAATGTCATTATCAAATCGATATCTTCGATAATATCGATATCACCAACAAAGCCTGTTCCAACCTAACCTCAAGTGGAACCTCAAGTGTGGCAAGTGTAAGTCAAAACAATACAATACAATCGCGTTCCTTTGCTGCCTCGCTGTCTTCAATGCAGGGGCGGCTCGTGAGTTATCATCGTGGGGGTGCACATAATTTTGAAGTCTTATTCTGCGGGAAACAAAGGGGTCTGGGGCACAGCCCCAGCCGCCGGAGGCGAAAATTTTTTCAGGTACTAATGGTCTGAAGTACCCGGAAAACGACTTAAGAGTATATTTTTGTAATTTATTGGTCGGGAAAAACTCCCCTGTGTAATTGTTACTTATGGAAAACCATCCAAAAAATAAATTATTATATGGTTGATTAAAATATTACATACCCGAATAATGTCCCTTCATCTCCTCCGACACGCGCCTCAAACATCACATCGTATATTTATTTTAAAATGAAGTCCATTTCTAATTTTTCGTCCAATGGTCGTTTTAAAAACTGTTTATTTTTAGATCGCTTATTACCGAAGTCATATTATAATTTCACTTCACGGCACGATAATAATTTTAACACTGTTTGCTCACTTCACCAACCCTGTCGCAACAACTTTCACTAGCTACTGAGCGGATTGTGGGGTGAATGAATGCTGCGCCTGCGAGCAAAATACCAAGGCATTGAATGGATATAACTGGTTTTGACCCAGTCGCTTGCGCGATCTCCCAAGCTTTTTCAGATGTGATTTCTAAAGATGGCCCGGGGCTCGTTCTGCCATGCCGACCGTAGAAAACGATAATAAAAATGAACTCACATTCGGAGAGCGAGTCTCCCTCCGGTGGCAGCACTTACCTGCTGAAGAATGACTCCTGCCGAATATGCCTTGCTTTGGGCCGGCCAAAATATCCATGCAAACAATCCAACGATTTATTGGGAATAGTAGGCCTACGAGATTTGCTTCGAACCTTAAATTTGGAATTTAGTTCGCGCAAATATTTGGGGGTGCGCGTGCACCTGTGCACCTATACACGAGCAGCCCCTGATTCAATGTCATTGTCAATTGTGTTTGGCTTCCGTTATCGACTGATAGCTCATTTCCAAACATAAATCCGAGTGTGACACCATCAGCCCAGCCAGTGCAAGGCAGATAATCTCTGTCTTTAGAGTTTGGTTCGTGCCATTATTGACTAATTAATTGGCATTTCAATAATCAATTAATTTTGGTTATCGATTATCAAAATTATATCTAAGCCTACCTATTACCTACTGATTATCGATCGACAATATTGATGATCTTGTGCATCCCTACTAATAATATAAACGTTTACTTACGTCAAAATGGTCTTCACAACAGTGAAGAGTATATGCACAAGTCGGAAAGGGTCTGGCTCTTCTGGCAGCTTCGAACCATGCTTGCCGCCTCGTTGGTTCTTTTGGTACGTTAACGAATATCTTATCTGGTGCATTTATCGAAGTGTTCGGACACATTGGTACCATACACCATTTATTTCTATTTGGTCGCTCCATTCCTGTCAATCCGTGAACCTGGAAGTTAACAAGTAGTGACGTGGAAGTTTTATTTAATATTAGGGATGGGAAAAAGCGTTTAATTACATAAACGTTTAACCCCTTGAACTAATCGCGTTTAAACGTTCAACCCCTATTTTCTAAAAAAAAAAAAAAAAATTTTTTTTTTTTTTTTTTTACAAATTTAGGTTTGCAAAGACCTAGGAACAAAAATCGTAATTTTGTACTTATGACCGGCCGACGAATAGTTAACAACGGTTTTATTCTCACTCTTGCATTAAATGACCCGGCACTTCCACCATGTGTAACATACAAGATGTCTTAATACAGCCTGGGACCTGGCACCTCCACCAAAATTGAGCATTTTTAGAAAATTATCGGCCTTATCTGTTAGCTCGTGTTTGTGTAGGCTCCAAAAGTGATAACAAAATAACATTTCATTAAAAAAAAAAAAAAAATGTATTAAACGTTTTGAGAATTTAATAACCTCTAACCGTCCACTTAACGTTTAAACGTTTAAACGTCCCATCCCTATTTAATATCATCAAATATAGTACTGAATGAATATTTAACAAATATAATCAATCTATCCCTAACACTGGGAGAAGTACCAGACATACTCAAAAGTGCTACAATAATTCCTGTGCAAAAGTTGCCCAGGGCAATTGACGGGGAAAATTTTAGACCAATAAATAGGCCTACACTTCATATAGTAGAAAAGATATTAGAATCAGTTGTTAAGGAACAATAGATGAAGTTCTATGAAACTAATAATAATTTTATAAAAGAACAATCAGGTTTCCGAAAAAATCATAAGTGCGAATCAGCAATTACCTTAGTCCTAGAAAACCTAAAAGAAAATATGAAGAGTTCTGTAACAGTCGCTATATTTTTGGACCTAAAAAAGGCATTTGAAACAATTGACAGAGATATACTACTAAAAAATTGGGAAAGTACGGTAGGCATATCAAAGGTAATGTTGCAAAATGGATCAAATCATAGGTACCTAACGTTTTGAACACAGAAAGTCAATTACAATGGTTTTTACTCAGACACTTGGGAAAACAACATTAGGGTCCCACAGGGGTCTAAACTGGGTCCATTGTTATTTATTAGGCATAGGCCTATATACATAAATGACATTGCTAATAACCTACAATTTGTAATAGCCCTAATACACTTATATGCGGATGATGCCTTATTGATCATTTCAGGTGCTAACATACAGGAAGTGTTAGATAAGCTCAAAATTGATCTAAAAACGTTAGAAAGTTGGCTAGATGCTAACAAAATGAAACCTAATATTGACAAAACTAAGGCTATGGTAATATGTACACCAAAAATACGAAATAATTTGGGACAAATTAATATTAAAATTGGAGATAAAAGAATCGAGGTAGTGACAGAAATTAAACATCTCGGTATGATAATAGATCAGGAATTAACCCTCAAACAGCATGGACAATATATTTTCAAGAAGATGACAAAAAAGTAGGTTTATTTCTAAGAATACATAGACTTATACAGCTATTAAAGCAAAAATATTGTTGTACCAAGCAATTGTTGCCCCTCATATAGACTAGGCCTACTGTAGTTCCCTACTGTTCTTATAGGAAAAAATGAAATAACAGTTTTGTAAAAACAACAAAATAAAGCAATGCGAGCTATATTGGGGGTAAACAGAAGTACATCCATAGGTAAATAAAATGTGCTCAGCTCTAGGATGGATGCTAATAAAAGATCGAATCCTCCTGAATAGGCCTACATTGTCTTTCATTCATAAAATTTATAAGAGTGTGATGCCAAAATACCCGCGAGACAAAATAACGCACATTAAAAATATAGGCTACACACATATCAGACAAGGAGAGGGATGGATATTGTAAGAGTAAGTAAAATAGGCCTAAGTGAAGAGAACTCCATATTCGTAAGAAGGCTAAAAATTTTTAACCAAATTCCCATAGAAATACGTGACGAGGACAACCCTAAAAGATTTAGAACAAAGTGCAATAAACAAATCAAAATGGGTAACCTAAACTAATTGGCTAAGTCACATGAAAAGTGTTCATTCTGGGATAAATGATTCAATGACTAATGACAAATCAATAGAACCTATTAATGTAAATTTATACCCCTGGGTATTTTATTTTATATAGGGTATTGCACTAGGCATAAATTGAATATTGTATATTGCCTTGTAATAATGTATTAATGAATGAATAACCATTAATGCATCACAAATTAAAAGTTCATTCTAGAATAAAATAAGAGTACAATGATACTATACTAGTGTGAATTTATAATGAATGTATTTTATAAGAGCCCACTCGGGATAATAATAGTACAATGTCTATGATTAAGGTACATAATGACGTCGTAATGTAATGTGAATTTATAAAGATGCCTATGAAGATTGGAAAAGGGAGTTGCATTAGATACATGAAAGAATATATTATAGGCCATATTGTGAAATGTATTGTGAAATGTATTATTGTGAAATGTATAGTAAATAGTTTTTATAACTGAATAGGATACCTTAAATAAATAATAAATAAATAAATAAAAAATTGTAAAAATAGCAATTTGCTGAATAAAATGTGATACTACTTGTGGTAACCTGGAAGTAAACACGTAGTGACCCAGTGTTCTCCCCAGAAAAAAATGTTCACTAGGGGTATTCCATAAACATTGCCGGGTAGGCCTAGGCCCAAAAATTAGTGGGGGTCCGGGGGAATTTGAGATCCTAGATTCGATTTGATGAGTTTTAGAGGTTTCGAATCCCTTTTAAAGTAGCTTGCTTTAGTTGGTTTAGTGGTATGAACATTTCAAATTTGATTGAAATCATAGTCTAAGCTTATTTTCTCCTTTGTAATGTAGCCTATGTGAATTACCTACTGTAGTCCTATTGCTACAATGAGTTAGGCCCTTATAAAGGTGATGATGTTATTCTTTCTAAGTGTTGATTATCTAAGATTTGTAGGTTTACAATTAGGGCCTACTACAACTTGAAACATTGTTGTATTCAATGACTTCATTTTTATTACTTTAAAATTCGTCCTAGCAATCAATAAAATTGAAAATTGCTAAAATCGTTCACTTGTGTTGATGTGCTCCTTGTGTGCAGTGAATGTTTACAATCATAGCGATGATTGCCATTTTGCCAACTTATGTGTTTCGTTTAAATGCATTCATTGTCGGTTTCTATACTATCAGCGAGCTCCACGATTTCGTTTACAAGCTGCGTTACAGTTTAGAGATGGGACGTTTAAACGTTTAGTGAACGGTTAGAGTTTGAATTCACAAATCGTTTAGTAAAAAAAAAAAAAAAAAAAAAAAAAAATCAAAAAAATTTCAAAATTTTTTTTTCCAAAATTTGTTTTCAAATATTTTTTTTTGCCGGGCGGCAGGGACTCATTGCCGGGCGACCCGCCCGGCGGTCCAGGCCTGGGGAGAACACTGGACTGACCTGCTGATGCGAACAAAGTCTGCACTTCTATACCCACCTTGGCTCTTGTGATGGCATGGCATGCTAGTGTCGCTGCGGTTCGCGTAGCCGACCGCCTGGGACAAATCGCTCTGCTGGCAATTCATTCAAGTTTCCCTAACTGTAGGGGCTATAGGGCTATTACTAGGGTTCGAAATTTTCCGGAAAAATTGAAGTCGAGGAAAAAAACGGATATTTTCCCGTTTTTTTCCGGAAAAATTGGAAAAATTGGGGAAAAATTGAATTTTCTTTACTTTTCATAAAGTTTATACTTCCTCGTAGTTCATTTTAGATTAATGGCATCTTTATGGTAAATTATAAATTAAGATTATTATTGTTAGTTTATTTTCATGTGTTTACGTACGCGTGTTTACTATTGATGTTTATAAATGACAGCAAAATGGCAGCAATACTACATCTAGCATTTTCCAAAATCCCTTGCAATTATTACTATTTATAGCCAGGGGTCGAAATTAACTTTTTTTGCAACTAGCACTTCGGGCTAATGGCAACAATAGTCCTCTAGCCCAAGAGCATTTTTACAGTCGGCAATCAAATAGGTTATATTGATGTAAAACAATAATAGGGTATATGTGAATGTTTTAAGTCACAATATTTGCCGGGTTTGACTTATGTGTAGGGGGGACTAGGGAGCGACCGGAAACCGTAATATTAATAATATTAGCCTAAATTAAGCGATTTTTTATTTTGTTTGCATATTTACAACGATTTTCCATACTTGGTAGTGCACTACTACTGGAAACTCGCTAAGTTATTGTTGCGAAATATTGAAATTTTTTGAACGGCAATTGGGAACTCTGGAAAAAGTACTCGCCTGTCGGACTAGAGTAATTAGATTTTTACTAGCGCGAGCAAAGTTTCACTAGCCTCGGGCGAGCATTAATTTGACTCCTGTTTATAGATACTATGTTAAGCTTTAGTCCCTCCCACGGCATGCCCTATTACTTTACAATATGGTCACAAAACTGTCTTTGAAATGAGAATTCCAATCATAATTTTAGTCTAACCTAACAAGAACAACTAAGGCATTTACCTTTCATTTTACTATTAAAATAATGAATTAAAAACTGTGAGATATGTAATTGGGCTACCTTATTGATAAAAATAATCATTACTACATTCATATCAATTTTATTTATCCTATGCACCTTAAAACCAATTTTTTCATTTTTTCCAATTTTTCCTATTTTTCCGACGTGCCCGGAAAAAAACGGAAAAAAACACGGGTTTTTTCCAAAATTTCCGGAAAAATTGGTACCTTTTAAATCCCTAGCTATTACCCTATTGTTAAGCCTACTGTGTAGGCCCTACACACTAGTATCATAGGCCTACTCATGGCGCATGCTATTTTCCGGCGGGAAGCATCCTAAATTTAAATTAACCCTAGGCCCTAGGCAAAGTGAAATAGCCCTGCACAAAGTTCAATTTTATGCATAAATATTAGACTTGGAATGTCCTAGGAAGCAATCATTTTGGATAGAGCTTTCGTATAGCCTACTTGAGCACCGATTTCCCACTCAATTTCAGCGCGTAATGCCAACGTTCAAAAAAAACAAAAGTGTGAATAGCTAGCCAGCTAGCCTACGTCATAGGTGGAACCAGATAAGGTGGCGGTCGCCGAGGGATCGCAGCACTGTCGTCCACGCACTATGGCCACAGGATCGGCAAAATGTAAATAAAATAACGGTCTCAAAAACTGCTTTCAAAGAAAACATGACTATTTTAAAGGCAAGCCTTGCCCAATATAGGCCCTATCCTAAAAATAAATTTTTTATGAAGTGTAGGCCGCCTACGAATAAAATCATGACATTTTGATGCTCCTAAACGTTGACATCACATCTGGCGAGGTTGGCAACAGCTGGAACTTTGGACACACCATTACCATCAAGGAAAAAAAACACTTTCATAATCGTGATTACTTAAAATGGTAGCCTACTTGTTCATTAACGGGACCCCCCTCATTTTTTTGTTAATTGATCCCCCATCGTCGTTTTTTTTACTTATTTCTGTTTACAATAAATAATCACAACTTGCGAGGTGTTGAATATGACCCAAACAGTGAACTTGACACACACGTTCAAAGTGACTCAGGCGAGTAGGCCTACAGTCCATTGGAACGCGTAGGCCTACATGAGAGCAGTCGTCGCCGTGCAGCTGACATTGACGTTCACAGACACCAAATGAACCTTCAAAACCTTTAACGTAGGTATTTTAAATGAAAACTAACTTGTACTTTTCCATTGAAAGTCCTTTATATTAAAATCGCGACGTTAAAGGTTTTGTAGTGTTAAGTACCTATGTTGGCGTAGGCCGTGTCACTCCTGGTGCAAAGTTTGTAGCCGGAAAGGATGTTTTTGAGGCTTTGTTCGGAATAATTGTGTTTTCCTGGCCTCCCGAAACTCAGATGGAGTAGATGTAGTAGTAGTTATATGATTGTCTAATGAAATGTTTTTACTGAATTTTTACATTTTTTGGAGGGGGTCCCGTTAATGAACAAGTACCCTTAAAATCATTATTTCGCTAAAATACTGACTCTGTGGGACGAACTAGGCCCTACTTGATTCACAGCTTATAAAATGTTGATTTATGTGATAACATATCACGATAACATGACCAAATACGGAAGGCCCTACCTTATGCCAGTTGTGTGAATTGTCAACGTTGGCGTCCGTGCTCTTGCTTGACCTTGATAGCCGCCAGCTTATCAGGTTCCACCTATAGACGGCCGGTCTTGACCACAAGAAACCGTGGCGATTCACGCGACTTTCGTAACAACGAAGGTGGAAAACCTCGTTGTTGGTTAGTTTGTTGATGTACGACTGGTAGGCCTAGCCTACTTCCGAGCGCGGGTAGCCTAGAACATGGCGTCAAGCAACATTGTAGGCCTACACTTGGTTTTAGCACACATTATGTGTGTGGTTGTGCTGTGGATTGTGTATGGGCCTAGGCCTAGCCCTAGCCCTAAGCTAGGCCTACATCTTTGAATATTAGCCGACCTAATTGGGGCCGGTTGGCCCTACTTGTTTGGTTGGGACCAGCCAACTGTCTTCGGATGGGAAAAGTAGGTTGAAGGGGGGGGGGGGGCGCAAAGCGGGTAGGCCCTATGTTTTAATAATTAATGATAATATTGTAGAATATACGCGCTTCGCCCCCCCCCCACCCCCCCAACCTACTTTTCCCCTAACTTGAAATGTTGGCCGGTCCAAACCGAACAAGTAGGCTAGGCCTAGGTCTAGCCCTACCTCGGGGCCTAGGTCTAGGACGCCTACTAGGTACACAGAACCTAGGCCAATGTAAATCTAGGGATTAAGATCATTAGATGCAAGAGATTACAGACCCTAGGCTTTGGGTTTACATTCTAAACCCTAAGCCCTAGGGCCTAGCTCTGAGAAGCCTACAAGCAAGGCTATGTTCACAAGTTTAGGCCTACCACGTACCTGAGCCTTTTAAAACAACGATACTTCGGCCATCGTGAAGTGTCACTAGCAAGTAATGTGCAAATAATTACTCCAAATTAATTATTTAAACTAATAGTTTGGGTACAGAGAAATAAAACGAGAGTTTAGGGTTATAAAGCACATCTTTAGAGCGTTCGTTCCAGGTTCTGACACTAGAGTAAACAAATGTTATGCAAGAATGCAACGAATGAAAAAATAAATCCTGCACAGAACCCCTTTCGGCTTTCTCTCGTCACGCATTCGTCAACACCGAATAAGTCATGCTATTATTTTTCTGTAATTGAAAACTTCGAATTACACTCTGTGTTTACTCGTTTATCAGAAGTGCGCAGAAAAAGTGATTAATTGGAGGCGACAACTAGGGACTTTTAACAGTTTAGTGTTGTCCAGCTTGAGATGGAAATAACACGCAATGCAGCCGTCGCTTCCTGACTAAAACAAAACTTCAACGAAGAGTAACATTCCATTTTCCTAATCACACACTTTTACATTAATCTTAAACTTGATGAAATACAATATTTGGTACTTATAAACTAATAAGAACACGTGACTATGAATTGGAAGAACTTGGATTCTCTATAATCTACTAAAAAACTATTGATATATTATTCAAATGTTGGCATTGCAAAGTTGCGAACGAGGTAAATTTAAAATTGGTGTTTATTTCTGTGTGTGTGTGGTGTGGGCGCATAGCCGGAATTTAAATCAACTAAAATAACATTAAAAACGAACCAGAAATTGACGGGTTGAAATTTTATATTTCTGGGTAGATTATTATTAAGAATTGGTGATAATCTTGTTTATGTTGGGAGTGTTGTCATCAGGTATTTATGACGAGTTTTGTGAGTCATGACAGTCATGTCATTATGTGAAATATCATGATTCATCACCATCAACAAAATGTTAGTAATGGGAGGGCTAGATTGTTATGCTAGGCCTAGCCTAGTCTTCTCCGATTGCTACAGGCGTCTCCTGACAGGAGAGAAGTGAAAATTTTATTTCCGTTCAGTTGAAATTATTTACAACAAAAGCAGAATTACTTACCTATACATAGGTAGGGCTAGGTACGTGCTTAATAACCAGCTAGGCCTAGGCCTAGGTAAGGCCCACTAGTTAGGCTAGCCTACAGCCCTAAACGGCGATTCTAATAACCTAAGGCAGGGTCTGGGTAAGCTAGAATATCACCTGGCGAGAAGAAGCTGTGTAGGCTCGCGATAATACAAAGCAATTTGTATTCATAGTTACTATAGCCCTAGCCTAGGACTAAGGCTATATAACCATAAAATATCAAGATGAGTGCACACAAGGGGGTGCTAAATTCCTCAAAATTAAAAAAAGATTCATCGATGAAGATGAAAACCACACCAAATGTATCGTCAGCCCTCGCCAGCCTCTTTGAATGCCCCATCTGCTTCGATTATGTGCTACCTCCCATAATACAATGCCAAAGTGGACATTTGGTTTGTGGAAGCTGTCGGCCAAAACTGACGTGCTGCCCAACGTGTCGAGGACATTTGGGAAACATTCGGAACCTCGCTATGGAGAAGGTGGCCAACACAGTCCTGTTCCCATGCAAGTTCTCTTCCACCGGCTGCCTGGCTTCGCTCCTGCACACAGAGAAGGAAGATCATGAGGACACGTGTGAGTTCCAGTCGTATTCCTGCCCGTGTCCCGGAGCCTGCTGTAAGTGGCAAGGATCTCTGAAGGAAGTGATGCCCCATCTCTTAATGTCACATAAAAGCATCACCACCCTAAAAGGTGAAGATATCGTTTTTTTGGCTACCGATATTAACTTGCCCGGAGCGGTCGACTGGGTTATGATGCAGTCGTGTTTCGACCGTCACTTTATGCTGGTGCTCGAGAAACAAGACAAGAAGTTCAATGGCCTACATAAGTTTTTCGCAATGGTCAAGCTGATCGGATCCCGTAAACAAGCGGAAAACTTTGCGTATCGTTTGGAGCTCAATGGCTCGCGTAAGCGTTTATCGTGGGAAGCTGTCCCTTGTTCAATTCTCGACGATGTATCGAGTACCATGAGTATCATGAGCAGCAACTGTCTCGTGTTTGATAGCAATATTGCCCAGTCATTTTCTTGCGTCAACGGCAATCTTGGCATCAACGTTACAATCTCCTTGGTGTAGAGGAGCTTTCCAGACTCTTATGCTCATTAAGATCAAGTTGGCTGTGGATTCAGAAAGGGGTCCATAGCAATCTAGACTTAAGTTTCCTTTTTTGATTTGGTTAAGTTTTGTTCATTGTGACTTTCTTCAGGATAGGGCCTATCGCTGGTCAATTCCATGACCGTGACCTTGACAATCAAATGTTCAAAGTCAAATGTCAATTTTTAGACGCAAATTAACCCGTGGAAGATTTATTTCCTTGGGTGTTGCGCGCCATTGAAACACAAGTTTAGTTTTTAGCCTACCGTTTTTTTTAAAGAATCCTCTTTATCTAGAAATCTTCAGGGAAGAAATCTAGCTGCACGTGTATCGAATCGATCGCTTAAATCACCATCACCAAAAATCCTCATTCTGTAGGCCTATTTGATTCCAGCTAGTTTTACCTAGGTCTACAAAGTTTCTCAAAAACTTCTTGTCCACAGCGCAGTACAAGGTTGTTGAAAATTTTTTAATGACAGGAAAAACAAAATGTTCATGATTCATAAGGTCTAAATTTGTAATTGGAAATGGTAGGCCCTAATATGGTGTAATTATGTTTAAAAAATGAGCATTCTTGAATTTTGATCAGCGGGCATAGATAGGCGGAGGCCCTTTGTGTTAAAACTTAAAACGGATCGTCTATTTTATATTTTTTTATTATTTAGTCAAGCTCAGACTATAGTAAATTTAATTTTGTTATTGAATTGATTTTCTTTTTTGTTTTATGCCTACCTACCTAGTAAAATATTTGAAGAATTTGGTTCTTTAATTAAACAGGGTAGGCCTAGACCTACTAGGCCCTAATTAATTCATTGCCCAGGTTATAAAATGTTGCAATTGTTTACCTTGTCTTTATAGGGCCTATGGAGTAAAACATTCCGATTGATTTGTTTTTACAATACGGGTATTCAAAATATTGATTAATGTGTGTGTGTGTGTGTGTTGTATGTGAATGTGATGTGTCAGTTTATGTGCTTACACAAATTGTGATAACATTTTGATCTTTAGTAAATGATGCCAAAATGTTAAAAGATCATTTCTATTATTTATTAGTGCAATACTTTGATTTAAGTTATTACAAGTTCTATTCCACCACAGAATGACTGGTGGAGTTTTTTTTTTTTGTGTTTGAATTTAATCTTTACTATGGGTACAATAGTCAACTTGTAGTTGGAATAATATTGTTTGAATAACTAACCGTACATTAGGGAATGTACCGGTACCTAGTTTGAATGTAAACTTCTATTTAGTACTACTTACTATGTCAACTTTGTTAGCCTCTTTGCAATGTGCAATGTCTAAGTACTCGATAGACAGTAGGACCCAAATCAGATGTACGCCCTGTATCTAGCTAGTAAATATTGTTGCTAGCATATCAGAGCCCTATGTTTTTTTGTAAGTAAGGCCTATGCCTACATAAAAGTAATAAAAGCAAAGCAATCTTCCAGTTATTTAGTATCGGTATTTACTATTCGGTAGGGAGCAGGAAATAGTAAATTATTTTGTAAAGTCTCCGAGCATTCACAAACTTTGCAAGGGGTTCTGGGTATTGAAGGCCCGATGTCTGGATGGTCAATGTATAATATACCCATTTACAAAGCAGAAATCTGAGATTGCAAGACTGACACCTGATAGGACTCTAGATTTATTTTGGAATATTGTTCTTGTAGTCTTTTGGCGTCGTAGTCTTTGTAAGCACGCAAATAGGCGTAAACCGCTGAGGTTATTATTTACATCGGCGACACCACAGCCGTCTAGAGACATCAAGTTTACAAGATAAAGCTGCCTGTCATATCATCCACTAGGTTGTGGGCTAAACTAGATAACACAATGTGCAACAAAGTAGATGGTGCTGATGACCGTTACGAAATGGTCTATTAATGCTGAATTCCCGACATGGACTTCGGAGCACAAAAACAAGCACTTCTCCATTTTCTTGTTGTAGCATAGGCAGTCGGAGCCTGCTAAATAAAATCGGAACCCTCACAATGTCATCCTATTCCGACATCCATGTTGAAAATTCGGCATAATAGAAATCTGAAAGCAAATATTATGCAAGAACTTTGTTTAGAATTCAGTATTTTAGTTACTTTGTTGGTAGCCTCTCTCATATTTCAAGTCTTATTATTACTTTGAGAAGTGTACCCTACATAATCAAGAAGGTCCAAAGGGAACACAAAATTGGTGGCTACTATAACTTCCGAAGTGAATATTTTGTAACACATTAACCGAATAAATCAGCATTGAAACATGGACAATTTTAGATTTATTTTTTCCCTATTCAGTGTTATCGCCTAGGAGTGGCCACTACAAGGTTAAAACATCTAACAACCTATTAGCAATTTTTGGAACTTCAGGTAAATTGTAGGTTAGATTGCATTTCTGTCTCCCAATATGTCAGTACGGTATATTGGTGTGAGATAGGATCAAACAGCTTACCTTCGAAAAGTGATGGCGGCTGCTGAATTTCTTGATAAATAGAGATATAAATATGTACAAAACACGAGACGTTTCGACACGAGGTCTTGTTCACTCAAGAGAGAAAAGAAAACTTTTGAAGAGCTGTTGGATCCTATCTCACACCAATATACTACTCCAGCCGATTCTACCAACATAATTAATATAGTACGCAATCTTTGGCAGAATGCCTAATAAAATAGCCCTATTATATTATTAAAAATTCAAATAAAATAAATAAATGTAACCCTATAGTATTATTATTGGTAGCCCTAATTATATCGATAACAGTTTGCCACGAAAAGTGACCTAAAATTTTCTCAACTTGTTAATATATAGGTGTAATTAATGTTTCTCGATTAATTTTTAGTTGGCATATTCTAAACTTTCAACTATTTGACGTTATTTGTGTAATCACCACTGGAGGTAGTGTAGCCGCGATGTCAATGTTGACCGCCATATTGGCAATGACGGTAGCGACGTATATGACATTAGGTTTGTTCGTTTGTCCTGCTTCAACTAAAACACTTTACTCCAGGAGTAAATCGGTTAAACGGTGATGGGAGTAAAAATCACAGTTACTACAACTTGAACAAAAGAACGGTGTTGAGTCAGTTGAGATTGTTTTGGCTGCTCCTACTCCTACTTCAGTAGCTGGTGTAAAAATCTTACTCCAGTCTCACTTGTAGTAAGTTACTCCTGGAGTAAACTGGACAAAAAAACGGTTGCAAGTTACACCCATCACAACTTACTCCTGGACAGAAAAACGGTGTTTTTGTCAATATCTTACTCCTGGAGTAGTGATCTCAGGACAAACGAACAAACCTATTGTGACGTCATACTCCTCTTAGCTGGAATTCGAATGCGATGTCTTGAAAAGTGTGCACTGCTTTACTAACAACAAAAACCTACAAAAAACCTTTAACGTTTCTATTTTTGGCAAAACTCCTTTTCGGTTGAAAGTCCTTTATTATTTTAAATAGGAAAATAGGAAGGTTTTGGAGTTTTTTGTGTTTGTATTTTACAATACGGCATCACAAACACAAACCAAAATGGCGTACTACTAACATACACAGTAACAACACAATTTCCATTGGTAAAATCACAAAAAACATTACTAGTAACAATACAAAGCTAGTAGTGCGCCAACTAGAAATTTAAATTAATCGAGAAACATTAATTACACCTACATTAACAAGTTGAGAAAATTTTAGGTCACTTTTTGCGGAAAACTGTAATCGATATTACCTTATTATTTATTGTCGCACCATTAAATAAATAAAATCCATCAATAAAATTATTTAAACATAACATAAAAATACATTTGTATTATTAAGTAGGCCCCTAGTACCAGTTGACCTATGATTTGCATAGGGGCCTACAAGCTAGTGACGCAATCGACGAGTGAGCGATGACCAACCAAAGATCGATATTTTTTGGATGAGCGTAGAGAGCGAAGCGAAGATTCCATTTCACTACACTGGAGAAAAAAATCCGGAATGTTTTTTTTTTGTATTTTTGTGTCTGTTAACACGATTTCGGCTAAACCGATACTCCGAATGCGATGAAATTTTATGGAGGCCTTCAAAATCTCTGAACTTAGAACTGCCACGTTTTTGAGCGCAATCGGGAATTTTTTTCTTATAAAAAACGCAAATTTACGATTTTTTTTCGATTTTTAAAACATTTCTTTGACTTATAACACCTACATGCTTTACCCGATTGTAATGATTTTTTCACAGAACCTTAATTTTATGAATTAAGATATTCGTGTGAAATTTGAGCGTAATCGAAAAATTATTTCTCATGAAAATCAAAATTTTACGGGTTTTTTCTTTTTTAAAACAATTCTTTGACTTATAACACGTACATGCTATATCCCATTGTAATGATTTTTTCACAGAACCTTAATTTTATGAAAAAATATACTCGTGTTAAATTTGAGCACAATCGAATAATTATTTCTTATGAAAATTGCAATTTTACGATTTTTTTTTTAAATTACGATGAATTCAAAAAATTAAGTTTATTTTTTTATTTAATTTAATTTAATTTAAAAAAATCTTCGACTAAGTAATGATTTTTCCACAAAACAACAGAAAATCCGTGTAACACATGGCAGCTCAATGCACCAATTGCGCTCATCCAACAACGCGGCGGGACTTAAGCGTTTTCCTAGTAATAGGAAATATAGCAATCAATGGTGTGGACAGTGCGAACACCCGCGTATCAATGCCAGAATCAACAAGGCCGATTCAGAACTTTGAATTTATTATGTGCCTCGTTGCTAGGACGGCTCCAAAGTCACCGTTTACAAGTTCCTAATACAAGAACTGATTGACTTAAGTTCAAATCAGAAGTTAAAAATCTTCTGACTTTAGCGGGAATCGAACCCTGGACCTTCTGCATTGGAAGCAGAGATGCTAACCACAAGACCAACGAGCCACACAAATTTTCCTTTGTCAACCTTCAGTTTGAAATATATTTTTGAATAAAAGTCGAAATATCACAAATAAATACTTGTTCTACTACCGGTAGTTTCTTTTATCTAAATATACCCAGTTCATGTGCTAAGACTTGTAGTGTTTCCGAGTATAGCTTTCTTTGGTTTGGACTTTGGTAACAGACTTGTCTAATATATATTGTTAATATTCAAGTTCTCATTAAGGGCAAGGATCACCACCAATATTAAAACCACGCAAAATAACCTTATTTTAGTAATATACCTATCTCAAACCGTACGTAAAATCAAAAAAGGGCTAATAGGTCTCACATAGTTTTGTTAGAACAACTACACCCTGCATGAAAAATTGTTCAAATATTGTAATCAGTAGCATTTTTAATTACAGTATACGTACATAATTTAATTTAAACCTTGATTAAAATAATTACTGGTTACAATATTTGTAAAAGGTTTTATGCCAGATATAGTTCTTACTAAATCACATGGGAACTAATATCCACTTTTTCGTTTTTGTGGAGCGTTATGCGAGTTATTACTAAAATAAGGTTATTTTGCGTGGTTTTAATTGGCGGTAGTCCTTCCTCTTAAACTATCTGGACTAGGAGGTTTCTATGTGAAAGGTAAGGGGCCACAAGGAAAAGTAGTTCACTTTAAAACAATGGTTATGTAGATTATTTACCTATATGGAATTCAATCCAGATATTACAAAATCCATCTCAGCGGGGATTTCAAATAGATTTTCATTTCTGGTGGGTGAGACTCGACTGGACTCGACTTCCACGTGGTTTTGAATTATCTGATTCCGTCCATAAAGAAACATTTCCGACATTTGGTAGACTCGAGTTTCGTTTCCGATTTTCGGAATCATTCCGTGACTTGCGGCTGTGGCAAGGATTTAACCATTGTTAAGCCAATCGGAAGCTTCGTTATAAAATTATAAGTGTCCACCGCCATGCTTATGTTAGAAGAATCTAGCCAGCTGCATATTTATAAGGCAGTGAGTTTCTGTGCAGCCGTGTTTTGTCTTTTTATCTTGTGAACGCAAACAACGTCAACTTTGAGGTATGATTGTTAATTATTACTTTATAACTAAATAATAATGAAAACCAAATATTGTGCAACAATAAACAATTTATAAAGTTTCAAATAAGTGTACTGTGGACCAACAAATCAAGGAATATCCCGGTATTTAAGCAAAATATGATGCTATGTTATCGAAATAAAAATGGAGGATTTTGTTGTTTACAAATTTTCAACCGTCGGAAGTGTTTCCGACAGCTAAATAGCAGACGGAATCGAAAGATTCGTCGAGTCTACCGATTGTCGGAATAGGGCACGGAAATCAACCAAACCACGCAGATTCAGCGTCGATCCTCACCCCCCAGGATTGATTTCCATATAATCAACCTACGCGAGTGTTTCTCGATTCATGAAATTGAGAAATAAATGATTATGTAGATCACTGTGACTTGGAGTTTCTGCACAATATACTTGCTCCAACGAAAGAATGCAGATGCTTGGTAGTGGTGGGGGCAGAATGAATGAGCGGTAAATGGAATGTCGCCTTTGTGTGTGAAAGAGAAATATTTTGTACCAACGCAAACAAAAATTATCTGTGCTAGATCACAGAGTTCCTCTGTGTGCAAGATCCACGCTGCAGAGCTAGCGTGAATAGAATTGACAAAGTTGTTATGTTGGGAAAACAATTTCGAGTCATCTGCATTCTTTTGTTGGGACCACTATAGCTATTTGTAGGTACTAATGAAAAAGGTTTCCAATCAAAGCTAAGACTTTTAAATGGTTAAGTAAATGTGGCTTTTGTCACTTGCAACTGTTGCAAGTAGCGAAAGCCAAGTTCAGGTGTCAAAAGATTGGGTATAATAAATTGTTTTAATTATTAGATTTAGTTTGTCTCTCGAACAATTGAAGCATTAGCCCGAATAACGTAAGTTATATTTTTACATTTACTCGGGAGCATAAACAAAACAAAGAGAAATCCGTCAATGGGTTTTCCACGGTGGGCAAATTAAGAACAAATAGTTTGAATACTAGTGTTGTAGTGAATAAAGTCACCTGTAGGTGATACCACAGTGCTGGTTGTTAACATTCAAACATATTCAGTGGAAAAAAAGGATTTACATAATTGGACTTACGTAATTGGTCAGCGTTCTAATTATTTCCTACACTATATGTACACATGTATACCAACCTACGTTGAGCTATTTTTTGACAAACAAAAATGTACTGGACATTAAAACTATGTATCTAGTATTAACATAACAAACATGGTCATCTACACCATCTTAAAAATACACTGTACAAGGCAAAGTCTACATGGTTTTAAATGCTAGGAGAGCATTTTAAAATAACAGTTTGTACTAAGGCGAACAATATCTAACTAACCCATCGGCTTACATTAAAATCGTCGCTGGCCCCTCAAATCCATTTATTTTTACGAAATTGGGAACGGCACTTAGCAAAAAGTTAGCTTCAACAAAAATAACCTGATTTACTAAATAAAAACGAAACATGTAGCTAAATAAATGTACTAGGGTGTATGAACTTTCCTTCTAATTTTCTTGGTCAAAATATACACCCCTCATCTTCGTCATATCCTTCAAAATATTGCAATAAGCCGTATCCGCCATAGCGCGCGCGCCGCCATACCACCTACCAATGCAAACATAATCTTTCCTTCAAGCATAGACAGGCTAAAACTTGACCGAGTGACGAGCCAAACACATCGTTGGATGCAGGGAAGTGCGTAGAGTACATTGAGCACGATCTCTTGGTGATTGGACGAACCATTCTCATACAACGACCGATAATGTAGCGCGCTGTTATCTTGCTGTTCCAGCCCGTCGATCCGATGGCCAGGTAAATCGGCGCGCATTTTTAACAGCCCGTCGATTCGACCGGCGAGAAAGCCGATGGGTTAACAGTGGTGTCATTAGCATTTTAAAAATAAACACTGTCACATACACATACTACAGAATGATACAAAACAAAAGACAAACTTGGTTATGGTATAAAGAGTGCTAGTACATATTCATTTATAAAAGAACACTGTATTCTATACCACGTAACAATATAAGTCAAACATGGTCATAAAGACGGCTAGTAAGAGCATTTATAAAATAACATTATAGCTTACACGATGTTACAACACATAAGGCAAACATGGTCATAAAGAAGGCTAGTAAGAGCATTTATAAAATAACATTATAGCTTACACAATGTTACAACACATAAGGCAAACATGGTCATAAAGACGGCTAGTAAGAGCATAAAATAACATTATAGCTTACACAATGTTACTACACATAAGGCAAACATGGTCATAAAGAAGGCTAGTAAGAGCATTTATAAAATAACATTATAGCCTACACAATGTTACAACACATAGGGTAAGGGAACTAGTTCTGGATCGGGGTTGAGTTGTGGATCAAAATCTTTGGGCTTGTGTAAGTTCTACATGTAATGTACTAGATGCACTGTCAGTATATTTTTCTAATGAATTGATCCAAGGAGCATTGGAATTGCACACTGTCATCACCAGGTTGAGTCATTTGTCAACTTAAGTAGAAAAAGTCAACAATGCTATCAAAATGGTTGCCGTTTGCAACAGACGCTATTGATATGCACATGCATTTATCATTGTAATATTTCATCAGTTATTAGCACAGCTTTCAAACTTTGTCAGAATTTTTATTATTAGTTTTACTAAGAATTGACTTTAATAGGTTGGCCGTACAACTACTCAAAGCACCCTTGCGGGTGCCTACAAATAAGAGGTTTTTGTCCATTTTTGTAGATCGTAACACCATGTTAAATGAATAGGACATATGCAGTAAGCCTAATAGTGTTTAAAAACCAAGTTAAAAGTCATTTAGGCACAATTATTTTTAGAGCTTGTCTTTACAGATGCAAATCCAAAAAAAAAAAAAAAAGTTTTGGTCTAGCCTAATTTTTTAAATATTTTTTTTCAAAATTTTGAATTTGATATAAATTTGTGTTTAGAATATTTGGCTTATAAAATTTATACCCAGGTGTAAGCTCTTGTCTTTGTCTTTCCATTTTGTATTGGGAAAAAAATTGTGGTTAGCCTTATTGCTGAAAATAATTCACAATTACAATTTTGATCCACAACTAATCCGGGGACTGATTGTGGATCAATGCTGATATCGGGCGTCCAGAATCAAATTTGTCAGGTGCGGCTGCATCACTACTTATGAAACATATCAATGAACCCCTGATATCAATTTGAAAAGTTTTAGGCTGATGATCCACAATTGATACCCGGGTATCAGTTCTGGATCAAAGCACTACTTTTTTTAATTGGCTCATTTTAGTACCTTCGTAAACTTTTTTCATTTTTTCTTTTGCAAACATTGTCGGAAAGTTAATCAATAAGAATATAGTATGTGGGAGGATAACAAAAAAAAATCCTGATACTCAAAATTGTAATATTGCTTAACCCGATCCAGAACTAGTTCCCTTACCCTAAGGCAAACATGGTCATAAAGAAGGCTAGTAAGAGCATTTATAAAATAACAATTTGCATATAAGTAAATAATGTACACTGTATCCCACAGAATGTAACAATACAAAGAGAAAACTGGTTTTTAAGACAGCTAGTTACGCTAGTACATATAAGCATTTATAAAATAACACATTGTAACAATATAGAAGGCAAATATGGCCATTAAAAGTGCTATCATCAGCAATTATAAAATATTAACTTCATCCCACAGAATGTAACAATACAAATATACAAACTTGGTGATAGAAAGTAGCAGTCGCTCGAACAAACCAAAATAACATTGGGAAACCCGTCTTGAACAGGCAAATTGACTCGTATGGTGTCCCAGTTCCCGCTACTTTTGTAACAGCATTTATAAAAATTACGAAATTGTATTCCACTATAAATAATTATACATAGTGTAATTATTATGGGTAATGTACAGTCTCACTGTATTTTACTGTAAAATACATTGTGTTTTATTGGTTTAAAATAGCTAATTAATGCTAATTTATACAATAAATAAATTGATCTCATCAGGCACATTAGGTTTAAGCAATTCATTTTGTTTTGTAGTTTAATTAACCCATCTGCACCCATAAGCGTACCAGTACGCATATTTAATACCCAACACTATAGCCATAAGCGTACTGGTACGCAATTGCGCGCGCCTGCATTCAAATAAGCATAGGCGGCAAACTACTGGTCGGAAAGTCGATCGAACAGCTTTTTCTTGAAGGGGTAGCATGTGGCTCTACCTAGCGTCACTTTTATGAACTTGGTTCATTTGTTTTCGATTTATCATCGACTCTTTTATTGAGCGGAATATTGGCGAACTTCTGAGTAAACATGGCGTGTTCTGACAGGCGTGATTTCGGTTTGCGTAAGAAAAACGACGATATTTCTCAGATTTTGGATGTTTTAGGCTCGGATTTTGTGACAGTTATAGTGAAAGTAAAAACAATGACTTGTGTTTGCTTAGGCCTAGGCCTGTAACAGTTATAAGTGATAGTGACAGTGATGATGCAGATGTAAATATTGACGACAGTAATGAAGAGAATGTAAATATTGATGATAGATCGGTGATGGAAGTGGATGAAGCTAGTGATGAAGACCCGCCAAACGTAAATGTGCGTAGGGCTAGGCCTAGGGTGGATGTTTTGGGAGGGGGTGGTGATCGTTAAGTTTTGACACTTTTAGTGGAACTCTTTAACTAAGTGGAGCGCGCCTGAAAAGTGCGTGGTTTCGGGGGTCGCGCGCCTTACTGACTGTGCGGGTGGGGATGGGTTAAGAGCTACTACTTTCAAACAAAAGTTAAAAAATTGAGCGTACAGTGATTTTCTCGAGACGTCTAGCTCAGACATTGAAAGAGTTGGTTCTATAACAGTAACAGCAGAACTTCAGGCTGATAGTAAGGCACTGTTTAGGTTATAGTCTTAAAAAAGGAAGTTTTATCAGTGTTTACCTTTTTTTATACGTGTAATGATTCATTCACGGATCGTATAAAATAAGTGCTTATATTCAGGCTGGTTTAAGTTAGGGCCTACTAAGACTAAATTAATAAACTTTCTAAACTTAATTTGAGAATGTCTTTTACAGATTGAACAATATTACACACCATACTAAAGAATTCACCATAATTTTAAGACATTCCCATTTTTTAATTTTTTTTCACCTTATATACATTATTATTTGAATGTAAAAATGTGTCATTATGTAATTTAAACCTATTTCATTGTATGGTGGGGATTCATTTTGGCATTTTCTGGTTTAGATCTAAGCAATTCAAGCTCATTTTGTAAAATACAATAATTTGCACATATTTCACTTTTATCAACAAATTCGAGACCTATAGGCTTAACAATAACCCTTGGGTTTTCTTACAAACAAAGAAAATATGATTTACCTAGTTATAGATTTTCAAAAACCACAAAAACCTTGGCCAAAACGCCAACTCGACTTGAACACAGGTGATCAGTAGCGAAAAGAGGTGCGATTTCAATTCCACGGCCGTAAGCTATTGGGGTGTGTGTTTCCAATAGCTGCCAATGAAAACCGAACCAATACAGCGGCCGCATCTAGAGAACACTCTTAAAACACAGATTACACTCGACGCAGGGAGTGTCAGGATGTTGGTTCCTCTATAAAACATTGCTTTTCAGTTTTATATCACTTCTTGAAAACTCTATTTGGTACCATAATACGTAGGTTATGTGGATGGCATCAGTTATACCCATACAAATTTTATCAGATTTTCTTTGAATCCACATTTTCCAAATTCCAACGTTTCCCAAACAAACGTATCTCTTAATTCGTATAAATATACAAATAAATAATTAAAACTTTGGCGCCAAATGTAGAACTTTGTACCGTCACGATTTATTGCAAGTCGAGTGTATTTAACACACGATACACAGGAATGCGGGCTCGATTAAGTTTAGTACAATGCATGACTTTATGCAATTGCCCTTTGTCCGTAAGCACTGCTTAGCTCTCATCCCCTCAAATAATTAATAGACATAACTAAGAAGAATACCCATTACGAGACAGATAAATTATGCGATTAATGTGGTAATATTTTCCAAATGTAAGACGTAATTTAGTGTGCATTAAATAATAGATTGTATTTAAAAAATCATGTAAAATTGATGTTACAGATCAATTTAAGTTAACTGAAACGTAGATATAAAACTCAGAAAACTATGTACAAATTAACTAAAAATTAGCATCAATAAACTATGTTTTACTAAAATATACAACAGGCCTACTTTGTAGTACTTTCAACGTACATACGGTCGGTACGTAAATGATATAAAAACTACTTGACATATTTCTATTCGTTCCTCTCATAATAATAATTATTACCATAAAAGTTGGGGGAGTGTGAGTACCCAAAACAAGTCAAAAACAGTATTTGGTTCTCAACTTGAAAATTTGCTACTCAAAATTGAGTTTGAAAGATATAAAAAATTGGTCTTTAGGTACTCATAAATAATATTTGCTGTGATTATTATTATTATATTATATTTGATTCATTCATTAAATGCATATAATATTTTTTTTTAATTGTTACCAAAATTGTTGTGTTTAAATGCATTGTTGTTGTAATGCTACTATTTCAAATATCTACGAAAATGTAGTTTATTGTTGTTTCTGCATCTATGTAATTAGATTTATTTAGTTGTCCTCCTTTGTAAATCAGTTTTTATAACTGAATAGGATAGACGTTAAATAAATAAATAAAGATACCCTTGGTAAATGCTCATTATAATTACTATTTGGATATATATTTTTTTAATCTATTAAATGTTACCCCGTTATCATTTTTGGAGCCTAAACCCAATCATGTGAACATAGCAAAATAAATGTTTGATCTTTCTTCTAGGCATAATCAAAGAAGAATTTAGTCAAGTGTCTAACTGAAGTAATACTCAAACTCAAAAGTCAGGACTCGCACACCCCCATTAAACTTTACAATGACAGTTTGCTGTAATTTAATTACAAAGTAAAGTAACTGTGAACTACCTGGATTTTTCCCTAATTACGTACTGGCTTTGGCCTAAGCCTAGTACGTGATAATGTAATTGAGTTGAGTAAATATAGTACTATATATATAAAAAAAATACAAAATTACAATGTTGTGTATAAAATGTAGGCTTACTAAGCCAATAAGTAAATATTTCTCACTTCCTGGTTTTCAACCAAGTGTGATATCTATGTGAAGATAATTGACCACTGCCTTGTAACTAATATTACACATGCAGCATTATAACTAAGTAACTAATTATTAATTACTACTTAGAGATATTGCAATAAGTATTCATTACACTTATTACAGATTTTGTACCAGTGAAACATGTAATATTTCAACAATAAAAAATATTATTTTCACAAAATATACAAACAAATCTATGTGCAAGGGCTGGAAACAACCTACTGACATGATGCAAGGTGATTAGTACACTAATAAACTCAAGACTATTGACTAAGGATTATAACTTTTGAACAAGACGAACAATAACCACCACTTTGCTTGCGCGAAAACTACCAACTTCTGCACGAGGCTGGCACGCAGCTGATGATGCCAAATATGTTGTTACGTCATAAAACGGCCACATCGTGTATAAAATGAAGTACATTTTCAGGTTACTCACCAGTATTGTGCCAATATTATACAAAATAACATTCGGGCCTAAATATTGAATTTTAAGGCAAACATATTAATTAAAAAGTACAACAATCCACTGTACAACCACTCATGACAAATCATCAAGTTGGAAACAACAACGAGGCCAAAACTATGTTGTCATTAGTGATGAGATTAGTGATGAGTGATAAGATATGGTACTCTATTCCTACCAGACTCCTTTTGGAGTTGACTCAAATATTTACTACACGATGTCATCACTAGTTGTCATGCTAATTAGCGTACTCTAATCAGTTTCAAGTTTTTTCATATATATCTCAATAATTAAAATCTAATATTATGGTCAGTCTTAGAAGCCTAATGTTCATCATCATTATCTGTTGCCACGTCCAACTCTGCGTTGGGTCGGCATTGAAGACAGGCCTCTCCATCTTCTTCTGTCCTGCCACCACTCCTCTCCTTCCACCACATTCCAGTCTCCTCCTCGCTGTTCTACATCCTTTCTCACACTATTCTGCCATTGTTGTCGTGGTCTGCCCCTTGGTCTCCTACCAGGAATTTCGAATTCCATCATCCTTCTCGGTAATCTCGATCTTTCCATCCTTTTGACATGTCCGAACCACTTTAATCTTCTCTCTCCAATTCAATCCATTAAATTCCTCATGCCTACTTGATTACGGATATCCTCATTCCGTATTCGGTCCCATCTAGTCTTACCTACAATGCTTCCAGCCTGCACAAGGCTCTCATCCACTGTTGTCATATTCCAAGTCTCTGCTGCAGTAATAATAGTTGACAATGACATATTGATAGGCCTAGCCCAACACACTGCACAGTAACAGTTTATTTCAAACAAAATGGATATTTGACAATAAGGCTGTACTATTCAAATATAGGCCTACGCTGGATCAAACAATTCACTACCAGAGAACTATTCTTCTTCTTTTCATATGCCCGCATTATTGGCTTACTGGGCCATCATGCATTTTCTGGTTTTACAGTAGAGACAGGCTTCTTTTTCCTCATAGTTCATGCCAAGTGGAAGGGCATCAATTTCATCTTTAAGTCTTTAAGTCTCATCAGATGCTCTCTGTTCTGTTCTTCCCTCCCAAATAGACTGCAAGTACTGCTATCGGTGATTCCTATCCGATGTAGGTGCTTTCCAAGCAGATAATGTCCTGTTTGAAGTCTAAACTGTGCAGTAGCTCTTTGTCTTTGACATTTCCAGTAGTTATCTTTTGCCATGCTTTCCCTTTGTCTTTATCAATCCACTCTTTTTGCACTCTCCTCTTGGTGGCTGTGCTAAGATGTGTTTTTACCAATGAATGTGACAGATTCTTGACTACTTGAATCATTTTGCTGCCTCTCTTTGCCAGGTAATCTGCCTTCTATTACCATACACTTCACAATGTGCTGGAATCCATTGCAGCACTACCTCATAATATAGCCTTGCATTCTTTCACCTCATAATCTACCCTCTCTTTACTAGCAATGGTCTGAATTGCCGCCTTTGAGTCCGACATTATCACTATTTTCTTATCCTGACGTTCGTGAAAGATAAATTAAAATGAAGTTCTGTCTCACGTGAGTCATGCCATAGAATACTGAAGAAATATCAAATGTGTGGGGAAAAAAATTAAACAACTGTAGGCCTACCTTTTAGTCAATAATTAGTAGGCAAGCAGAATGCCATTGTGCAAATACTGTAGTAGTAACGAGGATTTAATTACGTACTTTTCATCTAGAATAGTAAATGTAAAGTCACAATGAATATAGGTATCATATTGTGAGCTAGATAACATTACTACGTAGTATAAACATTGTTGAGACTAGGCCAACCAAAAGTCAATTAGTAAAATAACTAAGTTACAGGTCGTCACACGACTTTTCCCTTTCATGTCAGTTATAAATTGTCAAGATAAACAATGACGCATATTTTCATTGAATCCTGAGTTTATTGACCATGAGTCGGACAATCTCTTTAGTTTAACTGAGCTTACCGGTATATTGGTACCGTATGCCTAATTGGGCACATCTTTCAAAACGTGCCCGAGTTTATAAACCATTAGGCCTAGTTGGTCAAACCTTGAGTAAGGCACAAGTTTTTGAAATAGGGTCCAGTTATGTGAAGTATACTTTGTGGACTTCAAACAATCAAAAAATAATTATGATGGCTCACGAAAAAATAAGAAGCCTCCATATTTTTGATTTGGCACATTTCACAATAAGATATTGTCAAAAATATATATCGTATTTTTATCTGGTCCTAAGAAGTTCCAAGAGTGAGCACATTTTGTATCATACCCATCGTATGGCCCTACCTTATGATGTACCACCCATGTGTGATTTCATGTGTTTAACAAGAACTTTTTTATTTGAAAATCTCTCTTTACACATTTCACAGTCGTAGGTTGGTTTCCACCTTTCGGTAACTTTTACAACACCGGAATCGGTCAATGAAGTAATCTCGAAAGTGCCGGCAACGTTGTGCTTGAACGGTAGTTTCTTGATGTGTCGCATAAGGTTGGTACTCGACGCGAAGCTACGTTCGCACACGACACACGCGTACGGTTTGTCCCTCCAGTGAGATCTCTCGTGTTTGGCCACGTGCGTCTCGCTGGAAAATTTAATCCCGCACGTAGAACACGGGTAGAGTTTGTCTCCCGAATGCGACTTCTTGTGTCTGAGAACTTTCTCGATATCCAAAAACTCCGCCCCACAAACATCGCACTTCAACGGATTTGTCGAATGCGTTATCGAATGATTGTAGAGATGAGCTTTCGTTTTGAAAATAACCTTGCAAACATCGCACGTGAACTGCGAACGGAGGTGCGTCCTCTTGTGTCGCGCGAGGTTCGAACAGCTGGAGAAGCGAGCCTCGCAGATCGCGCACGAGTAGGGCTTGTCCCCGGTGTGCGTTCTGTTGTGCGTCGTCAGGTCCGAGCTGGACGCGAAGCTCGCCGCGCAGTAGTCGCAGCCGTATGGTTTGAAACCCGTGTGGGATCGTTTGTGCTTCGTCAGATCGGCGCCCGTCACAAACCTAGCGTCGCACAGATCGCACCCGTGCGGCTTGATCGACATGTGCGACTTCTTGTGTCGGTTCAGCTCAGACGTAGCGTAGAACTTGGCGCCGCAGATGTCGCAAACAAAGTCTTTCTCGCCTACGTGCGCGCGCTTGTGCCTTATCAGGTACGAACTACAAGCGAACCTAGCCCCGCACGACGGCCAATTACAACAATGTGGCTTAACCTTCATATGCGTCTTCTTGTGTTTGTTCAGGTCGGAACTACTCTTAAAGTGAGCCGTACAGATCGGGCTGGACGTGCACGCGTACGGCTTCTCTCCCGAGTGTGTCCGCTTGTGGATCGTGAGGTGGTTGTTTCTGAAGTACGACGCGGGACACTCGTCGCACTTGTACGGCTTATCACGAGGGTGAGATTTCATGTGGCTCCTCACATCCGAAGCGCTCGCACACTTTTCGTTGCATATAGAACACCTAAAAGTTTCGCCCCTCAAGTGAATCTTTCTGTGTCTGATGAGGTTCGATCGATACGTAAACTTGGCGTCACATTTCTCACAAGACAGAGCGTTGACCTTTGTGTGAGCTCGTTTGTGCCTGTGGAGGTTCGCCCTGTACGCGAATCGTGCGTCGCACATGGTACAATCGTAAGAAGTCTTGTTCTCGGAGTGAAATTTTAAGTGATAAGCTAGGTGAGCTTTCACCGAGAACTTAAGTGGGCATTCAGCGCAGGCGTATGGTTTCATAATCGAGTGAGTTTCAATGTGCATCGCGAGATCAGAACCACTAGGAAAACTCGCGTTGCACGTCTCACAGGCGTGGATGACAACACCACCTTGTAAACTCTTATTCTTAACATGTTTGCGTCTTAGCTTTGATTTAATCAAAGCAGAAATATATTGTTTCTCACCCAAGTGTCGAGATCGCTTGTGCATGAGAAACGTAGCCTTATGGACGAAGGTGGCGTTACATACTCCACACGCATATGGACGGTTTGTCGGGAACATCCGTCTGTTTTTAGGACGGCGAGATTTCTCAGGCGAGCGCGATCTTTCATTTATGCCCAGAGTAGCGGCATCAGTAAGAGCCGTCTTAGTGGAGAGTGATTTCCGGTCAACGGTATCAGCATTAGCCCTCTCGATCAATGGTGAATTCTGTTGTACGCCCAGGCTAGAGCTGTCAACGCAAGAATTCTCGACTAAGTGAGATTTCTGGTGTATGACCAGGCTAGAGTGATCAACGAAAGCTTCATTACAAACCCAACAAGGAAATGGTTTAAATAAATGTTCAAAAACCTTGTTTTTACGAGGTCTCTTAACAGGTATGGACTCAGGTGGATTTGAACCTAACGATTTTCGTTTTCTGATTGGTGGTGTTGTTTTTTCTTTGTCGAATGCAGAATCGTCGGCAGCTTCAAGATTTACTTCAACAATATCTGGTATTAGGTTCTTTTTCTTAGTATTCACACTTAGGGTGATTTCTGTAGCGGCAGTAGATGTGTTTCTAGAACTCAACTGAACATCGGACTCTGTAATATCTGGAGATAAGTTGCCGACAGTCGGGCTACAGTTGCGCCCAGCAATCAACAACGATTGGAGAATAGAAGTCAAACCAGGGGTAACATCTGAAGTGCCAGGTATTTTGTTCTGAAACGTCATGCTATGGTTGTGTTTTACTGTATTGATTTTATCAGACAAGCTAAGGTTGGGTTCTGTCGCCGCCAGTGTTTTGTTCTTCAAGCTAAGGTTGGGTTCTGTCGCCGCCAGTGTTTTGTTCTTCAAGCTAAGGTTGGGTTCTGTCGGCGCCAGTGTTTTGTTCTTCAAGTTCAGGTTGGGTATGGTCATACACGATGTTTTGTCCTTAATGGTACGTGTAGGTTCTGTCGCCACCAATATCTTGTTCCTCAATCTAAGGTTGGGTTCTGTCGCCGGCAGTGTTTTGTTCTTCAAGCTAAGGTTGGGTTCTGTCGCCGGCAGTGTTTTGTTCTTCAAGCTAAGGTTGGGTTCTGTCACCGGTAGTGTTTTGTTCTTCAAGCTAAGGTTAGGTTCTGTCACCGCTAGTGAATTGTTCTTTAAGCTAAGATTGGGTTCTGTCAGTGACAGTGTTTGGTTTTTGAAGTTCAGGTTGGGTATGGTCATACACGGTGTTTCGTCCTTAATGATACGTGTAGGTTCTGTCGCCACCGATCTTTTGTTCTTCAAGCTAAGGTTGGGTTCTGTCACCATTAATGTTTTGTTCCTCAAGCTAAGGTTGGGTTTTGTCGCCGCCAGTGAATCGTTCTTAAAGCTAGATTGGGGTTTCTGTTGCCGCCATGTTTTGTTCTCAATCTAAGGTTGGTTCCGTCGCCAACAGGTGTTTTGGTTCTTCAAGTAATGTTGGGTTCGTCGGCGCCAGTGGTTTTTGTTTTTCAAGCTAGGTTGGGTTGTCTGTCCGCCGCCAGTGTTTTGTTCTTCAAGGTAAGGTTAGGGGTTCTGTCTGCGAAAGTTTTTTTTGTTCTTCAAGCTAAGGTTGGGTTCTGTCGCCAGTGTGTTTTGTTCCTCAAGCTAAGGTTGGTTCTGTCGCCGGTACTGTTTTGTTCTTTAAAGCTAATGTTGGGTTCTGCTGTCGCCGCCAGTGTTTTGTTCTTCAAGCTAAGGTTGGGTTCTGTCGCTGTCAGTGGTTTGTTCTTCAAGCTAGGTTGGGTTCTGTCGGCGTCAGTGTTTGGGTTTTGAAGTTCAGGTTGGGTATGGTCACCCACGGTGTTTCGTCCTTAATGGTACGTGAGGGTCTGTGGCCGGTAAGTGTTTTATTCCTTCATGCCCAACTTGGGTTCTTCGGCCCACCAGTGTTTTGTTCTTCAAGCTAAGGTTAGTTTCTGTCGCCGCCAGTGTTTTGTTTTTCTTCAATCTAATGTTGGGTTTCTGTCGGCGTAAGTGTTTTGGGGTTTTGAAGTCAGGTTTGGGTATAGGTCACCACGGTGTTTTTTTTCGTCCTTAATGGTACGTGAGGTTTTTCTGTGCCGGTAGTGTTTTATTCTCATGCAACATTTGGGTTCTTGTCGCCGCCAGTGTTTTGTTCTTCAAGCTAACATTGGGTTCTGTCGGCACCAGTGTTTTGTTCTTCAAGCTAACATTGGGTTCTCTGTCGGCACCAGTGTTTTGTTCTTCAAGCTAAGGTTGGGTTCTGTCGGCGCCAGTGTTTTAAGGTTGGGTTCATTCGCCGCCAGTGGGTTGTTCTTCAAGCTAATGTTGGGTTTTGTTGCCGGTAGTGTTTTACTCAAGCTAATGTTGGGTTCTGTTTCCACTAGTGTTTTGTTCTTCAAGCTAAGGTTAGGTTCTGTCGCCGCCAGTGTTTTGTTCCTCAAGCTAAGGTTAGGTTCATTTGCCGCCAGTGTTTTGTTTTTCAAGCTAAGGTTGGGTTCTGTCACTGCTTTCGTCTTGTTCCAAGGCATAGTGAATACTTTTACTCCTTGCTCAGCACTTTGGCCTTCTCTGTAGTACTCTAAGCCAGTATGATCGGTTGTGCCATGACTCCACTGTTTCGTGGGTGCAAAGACGCCTGCAAGGTAATGTGGTCTAGACATTAGTATGTGTTCTCATATTTAATTACTAGAACTAAATAGGGCAACGCATGTGTAATGAAATGTAATAAAATTACATTTAAATAATAGTTTAATTTAAATGTAAATTCCTACAATAATATTGAGACCAACAGATGTTGGCCTTCAGACTTAACATAAAGTTATCTCAGACCCAGTTTATATTACTAGCGTTTGTTGTGGGCTGGAGCTTGAGTAAAAAAAAAATAAGCATTGTTGCAACCAGCATTTATTTAAACGACGTCTTTTACTAACTTAACCCGCCAACCCGCATTGAACGCTAGTAATATAAACAGGGCATTACAGTAGAGACCCGTTGATTCAGTCTTATTGTGTACGAGTATTCACCGGATTAACAAAAAACACAGATCAAACAGATAACGTGCTTTCATTGCTGTGTAGACCCAATTTAAAATAGAAACTAAATTACAAAACATTTTTGAAGGTCATTTATTGTTATTTATACTATTATTTAATTTATTTTTATTATTATTACCAATTGTTATTATTATTACTATTATTATCAAATCTTTTTTGGCGACAGGAAGCATAAACCAAAGATAAGACGGTTTGTTTTTACAATCAACATTTTTATTCAATTGTGACATAATTCTTGAATGCGCTACAATAGAAAAAATGTTGATAAAACGATTTTGTACTTTGCCCAAGTCGTTTATTTAAAGTTGATCCATGTTCATACATCCCATTGTATATATCGTCCGTATGACGTGCTCTCATTATAGCGGTTCCTGTCCTACTGAAAGCATACTGACGATGGAAGAGAGACGCAGACATGCCACCTGGGTATAAGAAGCGGACATACGCCTTTAAATCATCATGTGGCTCCCGCGAAATAGACTGCACGATACATGAGGGTTTTACAGTTACAGACAGACTGCACCTCCTGCTTTTATGTGCAGATTAAAGGAAGCGATTGAGAAATGCAGAGGGCATGAAATAGTAACAAAAGGAAGCATGATGACAAAATAATAAAAATGGCGGGGATAGAAAAAAAAAATGGGCCCTCACAAATTATCCGAAACTTGAATTATTGGGGCCTGAATTTTAAGGGGCTCTACTGTAGTACTATGACTGGATACAATGATAAAACCTATCTTGGCTCACCCTAGGTATGCCCACTAGTTATGCGTCGTCCGTCGCGTCTCTTCTTTTGACCCCGCGCCGGCATCTGTGGGCGATGTTGATCGCCGCGGAGTAGCTGGACTGGGACGCGTCCTCCCATCCTGGAGCAACAATATTCATTTAAAAAATATCACCCAACTCATTAACACGGAACGAATATTATAAAACCGCTTTTAACTGAACTAAAGCTGGGTACCTTACTTTTTATCGCGGTATTTCGGAGAACTCCGTCTCTTCCTCAAGCATCCATGTAGTACCCAGGTTTTAGATAGTTAGGGCTAAAATGGTTTATAATATTTCATCACTTTACTTAAACGTCTGCCTATTGGGAAAGTGGTGGAAAAGTCACCTGAGCATGGGCACCAATTTTCCAACCATAGCCAAGAAATTTGACCCCCCCATTGATGGACTCACCTCAGATACGATTCATTCCCATATCTAGTGGTCCAAAAAGAAATTAAATTGTTTCTTGACCATGTTTAGAAAACAAAATGTGTGCAATCACGTCAACCTGTTGGTATTCAAAATGGCCGTTACTTTAGTTTTTTATTTCCGACGTGGCTCCAAATTTTTAACAAGCGCGTTAATTTGTTAGTTTTTGCTATAAGGCTATTTCGAACCATGTGTTTCTATTTCTCATATATAGAGGCCAATGCTACTAAGTCAAAATATCGTGAATGGCTTTCAAATCTGGCACTATTAAAATAACTTCAAACTTCAATTCGCCTAACCCCCCCAAAAAAAAAGCCAACACCATTCAACGTAGGGTAGGGCCTGCCAGTAGGGGTTGTTGTTTTTATGTTACATTAATTTTCACTGGTTTTGTAGAGCTGACTGAGAGGAAAAAAGATTATTTTTATAATTTTCTTTTTTACGATTTTTTTTTTTTTTGTTTAGCGGTAGTTTGTACCGATTTGTACCGCCAAACTAAAAATTCGCAGGAAAAACAATTGTAAAAAAAAACTTTCTTCTCTCAGTCAGCCTCTAGATAACCAGTTGGAAATTAATGTCACAAAAACGCAACTACCTACGTTAAATGGTGTGCTAGGGCGAATTGAAGTTTGAAATTATTTTGAAGAGGCGATATTTACCGTGTGCCCGATCAGAAAAATTTGAACAAAATAGTTTTGATTTTCTAAAAGAGCCAGGTTTCAAAGCCATTCATTATACCTATTTTTCTACTGGAAGCATAATAAATAATCAAACACCCGGTTCCACATAAGTCAGGTCGGGGGGGTGACGTTATCACCAATTTCTCGGGCTGTGGACTTCAGTGTTTGCTAGCCATGCTCAACACCTCCTCATCTACTTCGATGTCTTCTATGACAGGCATTTTCTACCAGTTCTCTCCATTTCTTTCTATCCTCCCAGAGTCTTTCTTCATTAATTCTTTTCCCAATGATTTTCCTCTTTCTTCAATCATTCATTTTATTTGTCCCCTCCATCTTCTCTTGGGCGTACCAACTCTTTTACTCCCCCCATGTGTGTTCAAATTTCTCTTCTTGGGTATTCTATCTTGTTTTTCATTCTCGTACGTGCCCATACCATCGAAGTCGTTCTTTTCCTATTTTTTTTCGTAAACTTTCCACTCCTAGTTTGTTTCTTATTGGTTTTGCCTCCGTACCTTGTCTATTTATTGTTAAGGCTACAAGAACTCCTTAAAAATTTCATCTCTGCTGCTGTAATCTGCTGTCTTCTTTTCCTCCTATTGTCCATGCACGGATGCATATGATATTATTGGAGGAAATACATTTTGTACAATAACATCTTGCACCTGGCTGATATTTCTTCTTTCCATCATAGTTTACGTTACAACTTTGGTAACATATTTCTGCTATATAATTCTCCTTGATATTTCAGCATCTATTTTTGCGTCCTTTGTTAGTATACTTCCGAGGTATTTACATGCGTCTGCATGGCGCGAGCTCTTCACCCGTAGTATTAATCTTCTTTGTTTTTTACTTTTCTTTTCTTCCGTTACTTATTAATGTTTCACTCTTTTTCAATGCTTATTTTCATGTTAAACTTCAGTGTTTCCCTCCTCATTCCATTCTATCTACGCTCTTCTGTACTTCTTTCAATGGTATCTCCCCACTCACTATATCATCTGCAAATATCATAGTTTTAGATGTTTCACTTTCTGTGGTTTCAACTTTACGCAGTATGTTATCCATAACACGGTAATAATGTAGGTGATCACACTACCTTGCCGTGCCCACCGTTTATTTTCAAACCAAGTCAGGTCTAACCAAATGGTGTTTGCAACACCAGCTCTTTGTTGTGACATATGTGCTTTGAATTCTTGTTATTAGACTCTGTTCTACTGTCTGCATCTTTTAAGCCATTCCAAGCTTTTGCTCTTGTGACACTTCCATATGCTTTTTCTACATCCAAGAATACCATGAACATTTCTTCTCCCCTTTTCCCACTTTTTTTTCATTATTTGTCTGAAGCGCAAATATGAGATCTATGGTTGAGCGGCTCGAGCTCTAAAACCCATATTTTTCCTCTCTCAACTTGGCTCTATTGTTGTCGTAGTCTTCGATCTAGTATTTTCTCGTATATCTTTGCACACTGGCTCATCAGCGTTATTCCTCTATACGTTTTACACTTCTTCGGTCCCCTTGCTTAAATGTGTGCACTATAATTCCTTTCCCCCAGTCATCTGGTACCTTCTTTTCTTTCCAAGCTGCACTGGTCAACTCTTCCACATCCAATCTATGCCTGGCATCCCCTGCAGCCTTGATCATCTCCACAACTATTGCATCATCTCACCGAAGCTTTACCATTTTTCATGGCTTTTACTGCTTTCAAACTACTTCCCGTCTTGATATTTCATTTTCTATTATTTCTTCTATTTTCTTCCTCATTGTTGTTCTGAAAGATTTCTATTGTTAGGTCCCCTTCTGAGTTTGGTTATGGTTAGTAATCAGGTAACCTATGCATATTAAGTAGGTTTTTTGAATATTTCTTCCACAATGTTTTTCACTTCTTCTGTGGGGGGGGGGGGGGGGGGGTCAGTAATAGAGATTCATTGTTGTTGGTCAGTGTATCTTGTTGATTTCTTCTGTTTTCTTTTGCTTCTCATTAATCCATACAATCAATTTCTTATTTGTATCCAAGGGTCCTTCTCTAATTTTGTCTGCAAATATTCCATGGTATTTTTTCTTTTTCTTCCCATTACTATTTTTTTAGCTTCATATTTATACTTTTTGTATTTTCTTCATTTTCTTTAGTCCTGTTTTTATCCTTTTCCTTTTCGGGCTACCTTTTTGCGTTTTAACACTGTCCTTTCACTCTTCCATTCCACCACACAGTTTCCTTTTCCTTCTTATGCCACCTGCCCTTCCGCATATTTCCTTCAGCACTACTAATAAATACTGACTTATTAATTTCCACTCCTCAATCTACTGATAACAAATCATGTGTTGGCTACTTTTTCTCTATCTGTCTTCTAAAGGACGGCATGTCAGTCCTCCTCCTGTAGTTTCCATGTTCTTGATTTTTGGAAATCTTTCCTCCTGGGATATAGTCCATGATTTTTGGTCTTTATTGTTTCACTCTTATAAGGCTTACAAGTATCTGTGGTCTCCATCTAGAGACCCACGGAATTACTTTTACTCATGATATCTTTTGGCCATGTTTGCTACTTATAATAATATAATCAATAAATGACTCAGATGAGCATCCCAGGCGTACCGAGTGTATTTGTTGATCTTTTTTTTCTTCATGAACGCAGCTATTTCCGATTCGAAGTCCATTCCTGCACACAAATCAAGTAGATTTTCTCCTTCCTTGTTCCTTGGCCCATACCATGGACCCTAGTACCTCTTCATATCCTTTCTCTCTCTCCTACTTTTGGCAATTAAGATCTCCATAATTTTACTTTCTCTCTGTGATTCTTCTTCCAATGTTCAAGCCATGCCTCCTTTCGGCCATTGCTAACCCAACTTGTGTGCATAGCAATTGTATGATCTCTAAAGCTCCTTTATTTATAATATTTTTAATTTTCAATTCTGGCACTCTTATTGTCTACATGGACAATGTTTTCCTTTCCACTTTGGGCTGATGATAAATTCCCACTCCATTTTTGCCTTCATTTGTGCCCGACGCATAATAATTTGTATCCTTCTCTCAGTTCTTTGGTTCCTAACTCCCTTCCATTTAGTCTCGCACAGTCCCTAATATCTCAATTTTTTTTTCGACATCATTACATCTACTAATTCTTCAATTTTCCCCCCATTTAGTAAGAAATTTTAGGTTTCCTATTTTAATCATTGTATGCCTATGTTTGTTTTGTTATATATTAATATCTATTTGTTAGGTATTTATTGTACCCCTTGCCTTCTTGTCTTTGGCATCAGTTGTTTTCTATTTTTTTCTTCTTGATCTCTCACACCCACCTTGTGTGAAATCCTGTCTTCCTAAGAATTGAAATTTTTTGGTATTTTTGTGTGTTGTGACTTGTTTTTTGTAGGTCTTCTGGGTGGTCGTGTCCCTTTCTTGCCATTACGTTGGTTATGTACATTCCTTGTTTGTGCCCCCATTTGTGCTTCCTTTTCGCACTTTTCACTTATTCCCTCCAAGTTTGAACATTCTAAGAACGTTATATCTTCTTCTTCACAATATTTTTGATATGTGGATTTGCACTTACTCCTGTCCATGTGGTCAGCACTCATGGTTTTTGTGCCCCCTTTAAACTTCTGTTTTGTTGTTTGTCAATAAATTCCTCCGCATTTGTCCCATCAATTTTTTCTTGTTTCCGGCCCAACTCTTTCTGCATTTTTCCGACTTGTATGGAAACTATTGTCGCTTCTTCTTGTCCGTATTCCTCGTTTTTGTCGTTGTAGCTCTTTTATTTTTAATACCTGGGTATGCTCTAGCTCTATACCCCATTGTGTTTCACAGAATTTTCCTGCTGTTCTTCCCCATAAATCACCTATCATATGCTTTGGTAGGTTTTGTATAAGTCCTATATTTGTAGGTTTAAACTGTTTTCTTTGGAGTCACACATTCATTTCTAGTCCCCTCTTGTTTCCCAGTTTTCCTTCTTCTTTCTCTTTTTACTTCCTGAACTTGAGCTCTTGCACTCTGTTGTTGCTCAGGCTCCGTTTAGAATTTCTTCACCCACTTGAATGTTTTGTGGCGATTAGACTTGTTCCTGTGATTGTTTGTTTTTTAATCCGCGTTGTGATCAACTCTAATTGTCCTGGCTTTTTGTTGTTTAGGCCTTGCTTTGGCCAAGTCCTTACATAGGTTTCTAGGAACTTTCTTGGTGCCTAGGTCTTCATCGTGTGGTTTATCATTGTAATCCAGCTGCTGTTGTGGATCCTTTTTCTTTCCTTGATTTACTATTAGTCTTTGTCGTATCTCCTCCCACATATTATTTAATCTGTTATCTAGCATTTTTCTTCCCTCCTGTTGCTCTTCTAAGTCCTCTCCAAGGTTCACCAATCTCATTTGCATTCTTCCCATTTCCTGTTCCAACCTGGAATATGTTTTTTCTAGATCTAGCTGTATGTTTACCACCTCTGTAGTGCATTCTTCCACCACCCCTTTCATTCTGTTGTACACTTGGTCTAGCACACCTGCCTTTCCTTCTTCTCTATCTCTCTGCTGTTCCAATGCTCCTACTTTTTCACTCAGGTGTTCAATACTTTTACTCATCATACTTATTGTCTGTACCATCCCCTTCCACTTTTCACTACTAGTCCTACACCGGCACATGCCTATTCTAATGTGGTTCCTCCTCTTCCTTATAGCCACCCTTCCCCCCATTTGACCAGGCTTTCCTGTGGTTATCCTAGGCTTAGACTTGTTACAGTCCAATTCTAGGCCGAGAAGTCGGCTTTCTTTTGCTACAGGTATACTTTCTACCTCAAGTTCCTTGACTGTTGTTTGTAGGCATATTCCTACCTTTTTTTCCAACCCCGTGATCTTACTACTGCACCCACACCACCATTCACTTTTCGTTTTTCTTCTATATTCCTTTCCATTGACCCCTGCACATTTAAAATGGGACCAGCTGGCACATGAAGTACACTGGACTCCCGTCCTTACTATTTTCTTGCATCTCCAACATTTTGATTCTTCCTTTTCACTATTTAAAGTGAAACCTTCATCCACTGTCTCACTTTCATCCATCTTGTTGTTTATCATATTTCAAACATTGTTACAAAGATTAGGCAAAAACAAAAACACTCCTCAAATGTCAACATTTTTAAATTAACTAAGCACCAAGTCACAATGTCATCTATACTAAACTCCCTTCAAATACATATCTGTCACCACCTATCCATCCAAAGACTAATTGGAAAATTCTAAGTCACCAAATATGTTGTAGTAATAAGTTCTCCACTCCAAACCATCATTTGCACCATCCAGCAACCAGCCTAGGCCTATGGCATCATCAATGGAGAACCTGAAGTCCACCCACACAAATCCACCTCACGCCCTCAGAATATCACAGATCTTCATTACTTGCTTCACATAATGTTTACACAAACACCAACCTTCCCTTCAATACTAATTTCACTTCTCACTGTTAATATACACCACTTTAAAACATTAAATTATGAGAGCATCTCAACATTTGTACCCAGGCTGTATGGCGGTTGCCATGGTCATATTTGCCAGCATATTTGAGAAAATTTAAAAACGCGGTCGAATAGCGCTAAGGGTTTGCCAAAACTGCAATATCTCGGGTAGGCCAGTCTTGGGCAAGTTCCCACAAAAAAGGAACTTTGAAAAGTTAAGTTACTTCTGCCTTAAAGGAACTAAGACGTTCCTAGTTCCTTTTATAAAAAAGGAACTGAGACGTTCCTCAAAAGGAACTTAGTTCCTTTCACGTTCCTTATACCATCACTGATTTCAATAATAATAAATGTGATAGGAGTCAATAAATATATCATTACTTTTATTTATCAAAGTGAGTCCCAGGCCTGTTGATTGATATGAATAAAAATCAACGTTTCAAAGTGAAGAATGTAGCTTTATGTAAATTACAATTGCTGAAGATAATCTACAAGAAAACAGATTACAGATGTTTAGATTATTATGCCTCTATATAATATACATTATGTTTTATGTGATGTATTCATTTCGAATGTAGGCCTATTGATTGTAGGCCTAGTTATACGTACACTAAACACACGTACACGTATACAGAAAACTTACATGCTATTTTTTTTTTAAACAATTAAAATTAGTTATCAGGACATATAGCGGCGTTTTTCTTTCGAATTATAATGTCCTCTGTTCATGCCGCCGACTTGTGGCAGTGGGTTGAGTATGCCCCCCCGCCTTACCACTCGCAATCTTCCAAAGATTATACTGCGTAAATAATTACCATAACAATCGTAAGTTTTTAATCTGCTAGAAGTCAAAAGCTAGGTGATAACTGAAATTAAACACATGGGAATAGAGATAGTAAGAGGCTGGCCTTTCCTTATCTTGTTTACTCGCCAGCATTCGGGCTCCAGCCCCCCCCCCCAAGCCAACGCATCGTGACCTTGCAGACTAGTCTGTGACAAGATATACACCAGATGCAAGGAATAGTGAGTGTTCCTGCAATCACGACGCATGGGGCCTGTCACTGGACAAGTGGACTTATCTTTTATTCCAGGCTTCCGCTTATCTTGCGACGAAAGCTAAGCGCGGGCGATAGTGAGAGATTTTCCCACATGCCCGGACTTTTTTCTTGCCATGGGCATCTTGGGCATGGGGGGTGGGGGCGCCTTTTTCGAAAACACAAAATGTCACAAGATAATTATTTTTCATACTGAAGTTTATGATATTATAAGGTACTGGAATTGTGGAATTCGACGGGATTACGACGAAAGGAACTTGTAAAGGAACGTTAAATTCGTTCCAAGTTCCCACGAAATAGTAACTTTCACGTTACAAGTTCCTGATCTAAGAAAAGGAACGCGTTTCCACAAAAGTTCCTGAAAAAGGAACGCGTTCCCGGGAACGCGTTCCTAGGAACGCGTTCCTCCCCAAGACTGGTGTAGGCCTACCTACTAGTTTTGAAGGACACTACCTAAGTTCAAGATAAGTGGTTCGAACCGAACTTGCTTGGGATTGGGGGATGTTAAGTTGGTATGCCCACTTGGCTGTGTCATTGATGAAAACAAACATGGCAAATGCAAATTCATAGATCAAGCTTTAATTTTGAATGGTGTTCATTTTATTTTATCCCCCTCAGAATTTTTCAATACATTTAGGCAGGGTTGGGTAGGTATAATACTCAACGTCGAAAACAGGTATTATACCTAGTGTTATACGCGTCGAATATACATGTCGTAAATTACACTTTATGACATTAATGACACGTCGAAAATTACTGGGAGATGTAGGCCTAGAGCTTAGGTAGGTCTATGGTGTATTGTTACTTTGAGCTAAATCAGTGAATTTTTATTTTTCATTGTGCTTATTTAGTTATAGGCTACCTTAGCCTACTAGTCAATAGTTAGTAGCCTAGTCAATATGTAAATTATAACTTGAAATGTTACAATTAAAAAAGTTTAGAATAAAGGATGACTTTGGTTATTGAAACACGAGGAAGAATTATCTGGGGAGGCTTTTGGCTTTGTCCATATATATTTATGATCGGGAAAGCAGGTGACCTAGTGGTATTTTGTGAAGATGCCGGTTTTCTTTGCTTCAAGTTCTTTATGACGATGAATTATTGATTCATCAGTTCCCGCCTTGTAATAAGTAGGCCTACAAACACTTGCTTACAAGTTCAAAAATAATGTCAAGTTCATTTGTTTTTAGGGTTGATGAAAAGGCTGGAATTTGAATTATATACAATAATATTCCCTTATTTAATTTTTGACGCAAATTTTCTACATATTCTATATATTTGACATATTCTACGCATATTTGCGACGCCACGCGATGTGTCGAATATTATTTGCGACGCGTCGTTACCCAACCCTGCATTTAGGCATGTAGGCATTTATATTTTTAATTATAAATGAAGGGTATTCATATTTTATTTATTACCTACCTATGCCTATGCCTAGAAAATTGTTTCTTTATTTAATTAATATATTTATTTTTTGTGAACAAAATATACAATATTTTAGACCTAAACACTTTAAATGTCCAGCCACTTTTTATTTCCCCATTGTGGGCTAGGCCGCTTTTTTACATTTTTATGTGTTTTGAACTTTCTGTATTCATTTATGAGGGTATTTAAAAACAATTAACTCAATTATTTAGGCCTACGTAGAGTAATTCAAGAAAGAATAGATTCCCTCACAAAATAATTTATGTCAAAAATAACTCCCGATGTCAATTATTAATCCATTAATTATCTGGCTTTGTTTAAAATGTGTCAACCCTACCAGCCAATGAGGTGTACCATGAAAACCAGTGCCAGTGTTAAATGGTGTTGGAACTAACGAAGACCATGCTTTATTTGAAGTTTACTGTAACAGCTATGCAGTTGCCGTTAAAGTGACAAGCGTCTTAAGTCCAATGTTTAAGTTAATCAGGTTGGCCTATGACGAGTATCAACGTTAAGTTCAGATGCTCGACCGCAGTCTTGTTCAATCACAATAGGCCTACGTGACGTCATACATAACGAGGGCTGACAAAACATTTGCAAGATAAGTAAAGTGATTGATGTCAAGACTTGGGTCTCGATATGCAGCACTTGGCAAGACTAATTGGGGTAAAAAGTCTTATAATAAATGAGGGCCTGAAAAACAAGAGTCCTAGTGGTTTATGGCTAACTTTTACAACTTTTTCTTTCAAAAGGAAATAGATCACCATTACCTTAGTTCTATGTCCTTTAAAATATGAACGTTGTAGCCCCACCTGTTTAGTCAGAATCGGCCCAAATATCACGAAAATATCGCATTGAAAATCGAGAAAAATCGTAAAAGTACGATAATCACAAGAAATATTTCTTCGATTAGGCCCTAGGCCTATAGGCCTACCCAAAAACGTGGCAGATCTAAGTTCAGAGATTTCGAAGGTCCCCTCCAATTTTCATCAAGATCGCATATGCCGTTTGACCGGTAGAGCGCGAACAAACAGACAGAAAAAAAAACACCCGAGCTAATTTTTTTGGGGGTCAGTGAAATTGAAGTCTTTGCTTCGTTCATCCAAATATATTAATTCGTTAGGTACCCAAAAATCCGGATCTTTTTTTTACCCATCAGGTCGCCCCCCCCCCAAAATGTTGGGTACCCAACACCATTCTTTTAACTTTTAAAACGTTAAGTTACTTGGCTTTAAAACAGTGGTTCCCAACCAGGGTGCCGCAGCACCCCATATAGGGTTGCCGCGAATTCCTTATACATTTAAGTAAAAACAAGTAGGCCTACCGGTAGTTTATGAAATATAAAAAAATTCAGTAAATAATTAATTTTACACTAAGAAAAATAAAGAGTATAGACCTACTTGTTGACTAATAATAACTTTTTATTCAAAACGGTCAAAATTGAAAAATGGATATTGCGTAATAACGCAGCAACGATGCTGATCTCAATTCCTATGCTAGCTGCCACCCCCCAAATTGGCCAATAAAGAATGGACTGAAGTGACGTGGACTAGCAGTGATACTATTAAGAAATCTGTAAAAACACGGTTTTATTGATGATGACAGCTACTTAGCTATGAAATTTGCATGGTGCGGTGATGAAGAAAGGCCTAGCTCCGAGTGCATTGTCTGTGGTGTAAAATTACAAATTAGCAAGTCAAGCTAAGATTCCTAGAAAATTGAAACGTCATTTATCTACTAAACATAGTCAACAATTGACATCAAATTGCTGTTTTTTTTAAATATTTTGTTTACCAGACCTGCTAAATTAGGCCTACCTCTTAGTTGAAGGGGGTGCCGCGTAATTATTAAATGCAGCAATGGGGTGCAAGTTAAAGTTCCTTGTAAAAAACGTAACGAGAAGTTACCGTATTAAAGTTCCTTGTAAAAAACGTAACGAGAAGTTACCGTACCTAAATTACCTACTTAAAATAATATAGAATACAATAAAAGTAATAGAAACTATTAAAAGTTAGCCTACTTTAAAAGTTACCGGTAGATAGGCCTACAATAAAAGTAACTTTTAGGAAATATTATCGGAATGAGCCGTAAACAAGGTTTAATATCAACCAGAAATTCTTGGTGACAGGTGGCGTACTGGTATGAATTCTAGTAATTACACCACTACGGACGGCTGTAAGAAAAGATGGGGAAGTTAGTTTAAGAGCCGAAAATCGCTGCATTTCGAAGGTGAAGGTTTTGCTGTTGATTGATATAGTACATGAAAGTTATTTTCTAGTTTCAGAAGTAACTTCCCCCCCCCCCCCCCCCTAACCCTGATGTTCATGGCAGACGTTGATGGGAGCCCGAGTCTCGACGTCAGGCAGGAACTCCAAGGGTAGATTTCTCAGAGCGTCCGGATCTCCGAACCACAGCGGCTCTTCTTTGATGGGGATGTCCATGTTTCCGTGCCTAGAACTGAAGACAACATGGTCCGGTCATTATTTGGTACGGATGCACAACGATAATATAAAAATGATTGGTCATCGAAAAGGTAACTGAGCCATTCCGTCAAAAACAGGAATTTCAGGAAAAAAATTAAAATAAGTAGGCCTATTTATTAGTTTTTTTAGCTTGAACTGTTTTGTCAACTCTTCTGCTTTGTTACCGAAATCACTAAAACACGTTTTCTTATCATTCTTTTATAGTTTTTAGCATGTTTTCACTGTGTATTGCAACAAGGATATGAGCAAGTAAGTTTGATAAATTGTAACTAGAAGGTGGATCTGCTAACAGAGTGAGTGTATGAAGAGAACTAAAGACTGGTGCTTGTTCTTTACAATTCCAAAGTATAAAATGTTGTAGGTAAAGGTTTCAATATATCACCATTTCATTAAATAGCAACCAGTTGTAACATCCGTTAGACAAAATAGACACAAGTCCTTATAAATCAGTGAAGGTTATTCTAATCAAAACCAAAACTTCCAAAAGTGAGGTAATGGTACTCAACTACATGTGGGACATTTATCTTTTTTTCTACATGGCACAATAATTGATTAAATGTGTAACGGATGTTACATGTAACGGATGTTACATTGATTGTTTGTTGATGTTTAGTCATTAATTTTGTGAAAATGAATTATATAATATAATTCATAATTTGTAAATATAATTTATATTTACTGAACCAATGTCATTAGCACTGTCATTATAATATTCAAAATATTAAATGTGCAATTTTTTATAAAAATGATTAATTAAATACCTAGGCCTACCCTAATAGCTTTTTTAATTAATTGGATGAGCGTAGCGAGCGAAGCGAAGATTCCATTTCACTACACTGGAGAATAAAATCCGGAATGTTTTTTTTTCTTTATTTCTTTATTTTTTTGTATTTTTGTGTGTCTATTAACACGATTCCGGCTAAACCGATACTCCAATTGCGATAAAATTTTATGGAGCTCTTTGAAATCTCTGAACTTAGAACTGCCACGTTTTTGAGCGCAATCGGGAAACATTATTTCTCATAAAAAACGCAATTTTACGATTTTTTTTTATTTTTAAAAATTTTCTTCCGACTTACAACACCTAGATGCTTTATCCGATTGTAATGATTTTTTCAGAGAACCTTTATTTTATGAATTAGTATATTCGTGTGAAATTTGAGCGTAATCGAAAAATTTATTCTCATGAAAATCGAAATTTTACGGGTTTTTTTCTTTTTTAAAACAATTCTTTGACTTATTACACCTACATGCTTTATCCTATTGTAATGATTTTTTCACAGAACCTTAATTTCATGAATTAATGTACTCGTGTTAAATTTGAGCGCAATCGAATAATTATTTCTTATGAAAATTGCAATTTTACGATTTTTTTATTTTTTAAAAATTACGATGAATTAAAAAAATTAAATTAATTTTTATTTAATTTTATTTAGCCTAATTTAATTAAAAAAAATCGTTGACTAAGTAATGATTTTTTCACAGAACAACAGAAAATCCGCGTAACACATGGCAGCTCAATGCACCAATTACGCTCATCCAACAACGCGGCAGGACTTAAGCGTTTTCCTAGTTTTAAAATTTAAATTTTTTGATACATTAAAGGCCCAGTCCACTCTTCAAACATCATTTGAATTTTAAAAAGATTGTATGTTATCATAGAGATCAGAAAAAATTGTAACGAAATCGCCCGACAAGTTTAGAAGCTATTCGCACGCCTAGTTGGCTGCACCCTTCCTAGCCACACGTCACTTGGCGTGAGTCCGCCCGCATACCGATAGCCAGGTAGAGGGTTGGCGCAGCCCACCAGCGATCACTCGGGTAATGAAAACTTATAAGAAAACTGCATGTACCTTGTGCTTTATTGAGTTCATATTAGTGTTACATAATTATGTTGTATATTGGTGTTGTTGTTGAAATCTTGTGACAATAGTGAACACGTATTGTGTCTATTCGGATGTTTAGTAAATGCGCCTAATAATGATAGTGGCATTTCGTTATATAGTATTATCAATAAGACACGATTTCCTTCACTACAATAAACAGTAACTTTGCAAAATACATTGATTGAAATAATTATACTATATGTTTTTTCCTGTTTGTGTGATCCATGGTGTGATCGCCTCGACACGATACGGCCTCCCTCGCGCAGACATCGCTGTGACTGAAGGCTAGCAGGTAGCGGGCGATCCGCCGAGCTCATTTCTCTCCCACAAGTGACGTCACACGTTAGTCTTAGCGCGCCCCGGTTCAAATGTAAATAAATCCGATTTCGTTCAACTGATTTTGAAAATTCTTTTTGCTACGTACGTAGAACAGTGCATGGAAGAAAATATCCTTTAAGACTTCAAGACAAGACTGGGCCTTTAACTTAATTAGGCCTATGACTTGAAATAACATCAGTAGTAACAACACAAATGAATTTTTTAGTGTCGCGCAACACCCTTGTAACATGCAGCTTGAAATCTCTTTAAGGGTAGGGCCCTACCAGTACTTATTTGAAATAAATGTAATGGAAGTTTTATTAAGCAATAGTAAGCAATTTGATTTTTCTTTAGAAAACAAATTTTTATGAAGCAAATAATAAAATAACTGCACTTCTAGGTCACTCGTAACATCCGTTACAAAGCACCGTAACATCCGTTACACACTATTTTTATTTTTCAATATTCAAATTTTGAACTTTTCTCAGAATGTAAGACTAGACCCAATTTAATGAATCCTTGTGAATGATTATAAATTAAGATAATTTTTTCACCCAGTTGGGGGGCCTGACTTTTTATTAGAAATACCTCTTTGTGTAGGCCTACCCTACATGTACCGGTAGTTCCCAAATTTGTAACATCCGTTACAGCACTAAATAGTTATGTATTTTGAAGATGGTTAACTTGTTTGGAGTGCAATTTTCCTGGTCAGTAAATCAGAAGTAGGCCCTATGTGGTGTGATATGTGTTACCATAACATGAAAAGCTAATAATTTGAAGGCAGAATATATGTTTTTAGTAGTGAAAATGTTTTACGTCCGTTACATACGGAATGGCTCAACTGCATTATCGATCAGTAGTCTGAAAAGTGAAAAGATGATGTTGGTGAAATTATGGCACTTTTTCCAAAAGACAGACAAGGTCCAGAATGGATGTCGAAAAAAAAACGGTCAGAAATATAATTGGTCTCAGATAACCTGGCACTCGTGCGGAGCGTGCACACCAAGGTTTACTATTTACACAACATGGATATTACTAGGCCGCTTCGCGAACGCTTTTTTCAGTCGCGTAGATGGATGAGCTTTTTAAGTTTTTAGTAGGTAGGATGAGTTACTTAACTTCAAGTTCCATTGCAAAATCATTTTTGTTAAATAAGGATTATTTTTATAAAGTAGTAGGCCTACTAATTGCTATGGTAATTAGAATGTTAAATATCTGGAGGCCCAAAGACTTGCTGTTTGGATGCAATGTAGGTGATTGTTGTCAAGTTTCTATAGTTACTTAATTTTTATAGGCCTACACCTCAAAAAACTTTCTTTAAACCTTTCTTTATAAATTCTGGCTAACTTTTTCAACTTTTTCTTTCAAAAGGTACTATATCACCATAACCTTAATGTCCATGTAAAATATGAACGTTGTAGCCCCACCCGTATGGTCAAAATTGGCCCAAATGTCACGAAAATATCACACTAAAAAGCGGAAAAAAAATCGGAAAAGTACGATATTCATGAGAAATATTTCTTTGATAGCATCTTAACGGAGCGTAAAATTTACGGGCCGAAAATGAATCCGTTAAGACTGTAACAGACTGATCAAAGACTTTGAGGTTATAAAGTGACATTTCCGAAAATATAACGTAGGCCTAAATACTTCCATACAAATATGAACCAGTGTTGGGTCAGTTCTTTTTTAAAATGAACTTTTTAAAAGTTCAGTTCACAGCTCAAATAAGAACTTTTAAAAAGTTCAAGTTCTTTTAAAACCTAAAATTTTGAAAAGTTCAAGTTCGTCTAAAATATGAACTAAGTTCTTTTAAAAGTTCTTTTGTAAAAAAATCACTATTTTATTAAAGGCTAGCGTAAATTGAAGAAAAACACGAGAAAAAACATTAGGGGTGTTCGAGTACCAATTTACTCGCGAGTTTGAGTCGGACGAAAGTGTTGAGCTGTCTTTGATCGTGTTGATGATTTGTAATACATTCTCGTCGACCAGCTTGTAAAATTAATGCAGATACTTAGCATTTTAGGCTTCCAAGATTTTTTTCCGAATTAGTTGGCGTACATCGTTTTAACTTCGTGAATCGTGCGTGAGCGTGATGTTGTCAAAATAAGCTGAACGTGTGTCAACGTAGGCCTACAATAAACGATAAATAGAGGCGAGCACTGGCAATCGTCGTCGTGGACCTTGCCCCCCTCCCTTGACGACCTCCCCCACGACAATGACTATAACACAACGAACTATGACAAAGACGATGACGACCGCGACGTGAGAAACCCCCCTTCCTCCCCTTTCCCGTGGCTAGTTCTGACCAGCATGGGCCCCTCCTCCCCCCCCCCCCCCCCCTAGGTAAGAGTGGTTCATTATGACCTAACGGTTGACGCGAATAAACAAAAAAAAACTACGATGAACAACGATTTGTTATTGTTTTTAAGCGTCGACGGCGGCGAATCGACGGCTGCTCGGCGCACGGAAAGAACTTATGAATGAACTTTCTGAAACTGAAAAGTTCGTTCTCGGAATGAACTTTTAAAAGTTCAAGTCCATTCATTTAAAAAAGAGTTAGTTCACTGAAAAGTTCACAAAAAAAGAACGCGTTCACGAGAACGCGTTCTTTTTAAAAGTTCCTTCCCAACACTGATATGAACACAATAGGCCTACCGGTATTTAATTTGTTTTTGCCAATATATTTATTTATATTTAAATAGACCTATTTATTTAATTTGTTTTTATTAATGAATTCAGATTTTAATTGATAGTAATATTGTAATTGGACTTTTATTCATTTTGTATTATTAGTAATGACACAATCATGTAGGCCTAACAATTGATTTATTACAAAGTAGGTCTAGTTGATGTTATTTTAATTAATGGCTTTTTATTGCGGCCTAGGCTCTATGCCACTAGATAGAGCGTATTATAGGATGCTTTCTGCAAGTAGGCCTTCCGGTATGTCAATAAGCTATTGACTCATGCTTCCTTCAAGGGCTTAAATAGAAAGAAACTTGATGGAAAAATTAAAACATTTCAAGTGCATTTAGGCCTAGGCCTACATGGTTTCTCACTCTGCAACAATAATTAGGCTACTTAAATTGAATATTCAAAATACGAATCGTGTGCCTAAGTTACCACCGCAATGTTAAAAAAATATTAGCATTAAACATTAACAAATTTCCAAGATAAAACAAAATCATCTCATTTTTATTTCCCATTATCACCCTTAAAAAATAATATGTGGACCTATGAAAATATAAAAAGTTTCACCTAGCGGGGATCGAACCCCAACCCTGCGTGCGGTAGACTAAATGCTTACCACTACGCCATGCTGGCCGTGTAGTTGTCGACCCGCTACATGCCTACTTATACGCAATGAGCTGAAGTAGAAAAACACATGGCATAGGGCCTAATATGTTTTGATCGTCAATATGAATGCGTGCTACAATAAAATAATTATTAAAACAGTCTTGGACCCGCTTTTATGCAAGAATTGTTATTTTGCGGACATTTACTTCTTGTAACGGGGCTCGCCACGGCCGAGTGTGTGGGCACTGCTTCAGAAGAGTTCGTTAGTTAACGGAGACTTAAAATACATTGAAAAACGCAAACTGCACAACCATTGATTAAAACTGTTCGTAAAGCTAATCAGTCTGTTAGCTGACGAACTCTTTAACGACCGATTGAAAAACCGGCCTAAGATCATTTTGCATGTTTACGTGCGCCAAGCCAACCATTTTCGTGGTAAAAATTAAAATTACCGGTACTCAAAATCATAAAATAAAATAGCTTGTCCATTGAGTTTTTAGAGTTCTCTTAATGAACCAAATTCAATGGCAAAGCAATTTTTTTTATCATTTTGAGTTTAAAATTTTACTTTTTTTACCACGAAAATGGTTGGCTTGGCGCTCGTCAACAGGCGAAATGATCTTACTTTTTTTCAATGCGAAACTAGGGAGAAAGAATGAAATGCTTGGCTCAACTTCTATATCTCACAGCATTTACAGCCGAAGACTTTTGAAGGATAGCTTGGCTGCCGTTTTTAATGTGTGTTTTTTTTTTTTACAAATTTTTGTATTTGGGGAGTTTGTTTCCTATCAAGGCGTGAATGATGAATGATTATAAATTTTTTTTTCAATGAGTCAAATCCTTCAAAAGTGTGTTGAGGTGTCCTATATTGGCGGTTTGTTCGAAGTTGGTCTTGGACACCGCTCATAGTGTCGGATTTCTGACTAATGTTGCGTTGTGCTCAGCTGTCTCTCTCTCTCTCTATTAGGTCTACATTGGGGGGCTTATTGCACGTAGGCTGCACAACCCTTGTGTAGCCGAAAAAATTCCTGTGCGTACAGTATGCACTAGCACTGTCATGAACACAAAAGAATCCTTTTGCCTAGCCTATAGACACTCCCATTTCCGTTAGGCCTACAGCAGTTAGACTAGACTAGTTATTGCTGTCGGGCTGTTGTAGAGGGTCCTTTTAAAGTTAAAAATAACTCAGTGACCAACTGACAAGTGACAACCAATAGCGCTTGCCACATGCATAGGGTCAGCTACATGCAGTTCTAGACCACCTTTCGACCTTAACCATTAATTTGTTCAATGTTTTACCGTATTTTAGCCATTGTATCTCCGACATAGTTGGGGAAAGTCTCAAAACGTTCCGGCGAATGAGGTTGTTCAGGGTAGTATACCAAAACGTATCCTAATGTTTATATCCAGGCCTAGGCCCTACTTCTGGTCGAATCAACCAACAATTGAAGGCTGCATCGAATCTATTCTCGACCTAGGCTTTTATTTCGTAACCTATTCTTGACCGCCCGCAAATCCCATGTTAAACTTCGCCGAATATTATCAAAATCAGAAACCAACACAAACGAAATCAGAAATCGACCCAGAGTTTATTAGCATTATTAAAACGGCATAGGGCCTAAATGTCCATCAAAATACATATTTTGGTGCAAAACAATCAATAATGAGTAAAATAGACCATTTCCGACCACGTACGCCACGGCCCTAAACCTAGTTCGAGAACCCATTTCCTTGCGGCCGAGATCTGATTAGGCCTACGATCCGCCAGGACAGTTGTCCCGTCACTGCAGTGCTGAATTCAATATTTGAGGTGTAATTATAAGAATACTAAAAGTAAAGGCAAATAACGTAAATACAATGTTTAACAGTCAACATAAATGCAAACAGTAGGCCTATGTCCTGAGCCCAAATTAAACAGGAGAAAACCCTTGTTGAAAATGTGCGACGCCGAGGCTAGCCTTGTTAGCGCGATCTATTTAGGCCACATTCTTTGAGTCGAACCCATATCGTTTTATTAAAAATTTGATATTCGATACATTTTAATCGTTTACGACGTCGATTTTTGTACAGTCTTCATGAAAATATCTATCCCGATCTAATAAAAGCAATCCCAGAGCTGTTACATCAACACAACATGGTTTTATTTGATAAATAGGTGGCGTGCACGTTAGGGTGGTCGAGAATAGGTGATGGTCGAGAACTGCATGACTACGTATTACAGGACGTCCAAAGTGGTTTAGTCAAAACGCTTTGAAAGGAATCGGTTTGAAATACGCACCGTATATCAAACAACCCAAACTGATTTCTAGTTTCAAAGTGGATCCAACATGGCTGCACTACAGGCCAGCCATAACCTCTTCGTCATAGAATTAATAATTATCTCCTAGGGTCAAGTATCCAATAGCCGGACACCTTTAGCAGTAAATTCTGCCTGCCGTGTCTAAAACCACTTCTTTTACCATTAATTATGACGTCAGACAGCTGAAGTTTTGTTTTTCAGAATCCTTATACCTCATTGGTCGATTTTAAACCATCTCGGCCAATCATAGATGCCCTGTGTGGTCGATGGTCGAACTCGAAAGTCGAAGTGCGTTCAAAAAACGACGTAGCCAATACCCGGACACCCCGATAGCCGGACAGAAGATGGCGACATCGCTACGTATCTCGGCCGAAAATTACGTAATTTTCAAACAAAAGTTAAAATGCAACATGTGAAATCCTCAACAGTGTTCCATTTTATTTATACATGTGTTTAACTTTTATGTGAGTGCAATAGTCTATTTGCTATTGAATTTCAAACCAGCGAAAATAAATATTCACGTATAACATGGCGTTTCAATGGCGGCGGAGCGAAGTGTCCGGCTATTGGAACACGACCCCAATACCCGGACGTCAGCTGTTTGTGTATAATTTAGGCTTTCCTGAAAGTAAAAACACGTTTCTGTTGTGTTAATATTGTAGATTCATCAAAAATACATTAAATAATGTTAACTTCCCCTTTCCCTTCTACATTTTAATGGGTTTTACACTAGTTTCCGTAAATCGTGAAATTTCCTAAAAGTTGTTTCTCTAAGGCCTACCTATCAAAAGTTAAAAAGTGACGAAATCAAGAAAATGGCGGACGAAACATTCCGATATTATTATCTCGTCTTCTATCCGGCGGATATCAATTTGGAGACTACATATCTTTTCAGGAAGAAGTGATTAACAATTTGTCATAAACCAAACTTTAGTAGAACATTTCAATAAGTCACTATCTGGTCATTAAGGGACGGAAGCGTAGGGTGTCCGGCTATTGGGTCCGTTTTTAGGGCGTCCGGGTATTGGGTACTTGACCCTACTAGCTTTGACGTCGCAAGGTTGAGAATTCAAAGGAAGTGAACGAAAACGGGAAGCCTTTACTGCCAATGCTTGAAAAACAAACAACAGATCGCAGGAGGTGGCGAGATGGCGTGGGCGTGGCGTACGGAACCGCTTTAAAGTGTATATCAGGTTTAAGCCTTCGGATCGAACACTCCAACTCGCTTCCCTGAAGTGAATTGGATCGGAATCGCTTTGGGTCAAATTCGATATGTAGCCTATATCAGACCCGGCAATCGTTTTGAACAAAAGTGCTTTCGTTTAATGTGAATTAAACGTGCTGTAATACGTAGTCCATAGCCCTACCTGACCCTAGGCATAAATCTAAGCCTAGCCAAGGGTCTACACCCTAGCCTTGAGCATGATACGGCTTAGAACCTACCGTATAGGCCTAGTTACAATCCGTACAGGATGGATCCAACTCTACAAAACATAAGGTCCAATGCTGAGAGATTCTTCTTAATTTCAAAGTAGGCCCCTAGGCCCTAGCCTCCATGTCAGGTAGGCCCCTAGGCCCTAAAACATCTTGTCGACCTTGGCCTAAGAATTTCTTAGATACGCTTAGGACAGGCCTAGGGCTAGGCAGCCGTTGTGTAAGACTAGGCCCTTGCTTTTGTCTAGGCCTAGGCCCTATACAATCCCAAAGGTTTTTTTTTTACATAAAAGGCTCCCGACCCTAGGCCCTATCAACCCTCGGGTCTTACCTCAGAAATCGACACCTGCATTAGATGCTAGGGCCTACCAAAGTCCTAGCCTACCTAGGCAACTAGACTAAATCTAGCTATAATTATTTAAATTCCTCTGAACCTAGGTCTGACCTTTTGTTATTGCTTCCTCTGTGATGTTTTCATGTTATGCCATGTGCCTGTCGCCTAACGCCATCTTTTATCACCTGCTGCTTGCTCTCCGCATACCAACAGATTGACCAACGTCAATATTATTGCAGATGTAAAAAATATGGATTTTAATATTTTAATAAAAGCCAGAACATTGTCAGTGTATTTAAGATACATCGCTTTCTTTTTTCATGATAATATTCTAGAATACAATGGTAACATAACGTTTATCAAGCACATAATCGCACTCGGCACAACAATTTTTGGAAGGTAGTTGCATTATTATTTGTTGGTATGCCTACACCCGAGATGCGCTTTTCAATATTCACCGCGCTTTTTAACATGTTTTTCGGTGTGATATTTCTGATAATATGGTTTATCCCATACAGGTTAGGCCTATATCATTGAGTTTAAAATATATAATATATTCTAAACTCAATGGTTATACCAGCAGAAGCGCATAGTATTTATTATAAAATATACACTAGCCTAATCTGAATAACATAATGTATAACGTGTATTCACTTAGCACTTTATTATTTCGTGTGCAGTAAGTACTTGTTACTCTGGTACTTGGTTTTATTTATTGTTCACCTTAATTCATCACTTTTTGTTCATAAAACTGAATAGGATAAACGTTAATGTCACCTTTTTTACAACAACTTACAAAATTTGTGTAGAGTTTCTTGCTATTGGTACTACTGTTGTTTGAGTTCGATTTAAAACAAAACCATGTAAAAAATAAAGCTTTACATTATATGAACAAAACAATTTAAATTCAGTACAGTACACAAGTAAAGCATACTCCAGTCAGTAAAAATACAATAAAAACACAAATAAATTCCATTAAGAAACGCTACACAAAATACAACGTACACATTGAGTGTCAGTGTGGTGCCGTCTGGTGTCTGATGAATTATATTTGATTTGATTCGCTTTTAAACACAACTAATATTGTATTAATTAATAAATAATCAGCTGAGTGATGCAATCAGTAGCTTCGAGGTCACCGAAAACAAGATTAATATTTCTTAGTTTCAAATTAAAGTTGAAAATTCATAAAACAAATTAATATTGACATCAAAACCATGTAATTCTGATAGTGTACACTGCAATCCACTAAATTGACAGCATCACTAAAAATACATCATAGTACAAATTTAAAAAAAGACAGCCTGTTGTATTATTTAGCAATTAGACATCCTAATTCCTAGAGATAATATTATATATGTGATAAGAGCAAAATTGATGAAATTCGTCAATAAACAGCATTATAGTAATTTTTCACCATTTTTATTCATCCCTCTCTCATTAATTGACAACATTATTGTTCCCACTATTTTAAAGCATTCCATCGTCGTTTTGCATCATCATCTTTACAACAATGTCCATCACCATAAAATTCATACTTTTGTTATATATTCTCGAAAATTATTTATTTTTGTAAACATGCACTTTGTATTGATTAGTACGCTGGATCCCCGTGGTCGTCCATTTTAATTGACCAGCCATGTTGACAATAAAGATTGAATTTATTATATAATATTATTATGAAGGAATAGGACCAGATAATAGAAATTATTGTATGAGCGTAGCGAGCGAAGCGAAGATTCCATTCTACTACACTGGAGAAAAAAATCCGGAATGTTTTTTTTTTTCTTTCTTTTTGTATTTTTGTCTGTTCGTCCACACGATTCCGGCTAAACCGATACTCCGATTGCGATGAAATTTTATGGAGGCCTTCGAAATCTCTGAACTTAGAACTGCCACGTTTTTGAGCGCAATCGGAAAAATTTTTCTCATGAAAATCGCAATTTTACGATTTTTTTCGATTTTTAACAAAATTCTTCGACTTATAACACCTACATGCTTTATCCGATTTTAATGATTTTTGCACAGAACCTTTATTTTATGAATTAATATATTAGTGTTAAATTTGAGCGCAATCAAGAAATTATTTTCTATAAAAATCGCAATTTTACGATTTTTTTAACAATTACGATTAATTTTAAAAAAAAAAAAAAAAATTAAGTTAATTTTTAATTTAATTTAATTTAAAAAAATTTTTAACTTAGTAATGATTTTTTCACAGAACAACAGAAAATTCGCATAACACATGGCAGCTCAATGCACCAATTATGCTCATCCAACAACGCGGCGGGACTTAAGCGTTTTCCTAGTTTATTTACCAACAAGGACAACGCTAGGATTCTTTGAGTGGTGGCGGGGGCCTGACCAGGATCTAATGTTGAAATGATTGTTAGAAGGGGTGGGGGCGGAATAACAGTCATAATATTTAAACAGTGTCAAATCACGAATCTAAATTAATTTAAATATGAAAGATGCGAAGCTTCGAAAAACGAGAATAATATTAATCAATACCAGTAGGCCTACTTAATTCATTCACACATAAAATAATATACACTATTCCAAATGGGAATGAGAATATCAAACTTTATTAGGAGTTTTCTTTCAACTCGGATGGGGTTAATTTGGTGAGCCACACTGGAGAGGGGGGGGGGAAGCTGCTTGAAATCTAAGGGGCCGTGGTCCGCCCACTCTGCCATTGATATTAAACCCCTATAGCAAGCCTATAGTAGGCTAGATTAGCAGTCTCCTATACCTCCGCACAGGCGCGAGCGTAGCAAATTGAAGACTCAACCGGCCCATTTCAAGATGGCGATTTGGTGTTTTAATTTATGCTTTTTTAATGCAATAAAGTATTTTACTGGATTGTTTGATATGGTTTTAGCTTGTGCAGCATGGTATTAAACAAAAGAAACAATACGAAGTGATTGCATAAGGGAATTTAGTAATCATTTGGTGTTAAAGGCTAGTATGCTTACCTGTCAACCTGGCGGCAATCTTGAGAACTATTTGGCCACAAATCGCTCCCATTTGATTAACATGTAAACTGTCATTTTAAGATGGCTTCTAATTGTACCGGAAGTGGACCACCGACTGCTGGTCTAGCCAATTATATAGGATGTCTATGCACTCTGCCCCTTAGCGTCGTCCCTGCTTTTGCCAATAGAATAATAGATTATACACGATACATTCGATGATTGATAATATACTGATTTGCTTCTCGTTACGTTTCTTTTACATCCATCATCAAATTCTCTGTCAAACACGGTTCTAAAATAAAAAGCGTAAAGTAAAGAGTAAAAATTACCTTGAAGAGTTGATTGTGATTAGTTGATTTTAAAAATAGATGGCAGATATCATAACATGTTCCGGAAACGCATATAACTAACTAACTACTGCTAACTTCTAACTAAACTAACTGTGGAACATAATAAAATGGTTAGGAAAATGTAAAATATTTCACAATGCCAATTCTAATATAAAAATAGACCTTTAGTGGTGTCTGCAGCCAACGCCGTTAATTGCTATGCGACATAGAATAACCCTTAATTGATAAAAAATACATTGCAATAAAAAAATGGCATCTAAGCTATAACCTACTAACAATAAGTGGCTTCTGAAAATACGAATGGACCATCGCAGAACGCATATTATTAGTTACAATCTCATCCGTTAAAGTAAGTCCAATGCGTCGTGTGTCACTTGTTCAAATATTTTTTTCCTGTTTTTTAAGGAATTTTAGGAAATTTTGGATTTTGAATTAAAGCCTAATTTTAAGTTAATATGTATATTTGATGTACATTCCTAAAACAAGATTTTTTTCTGAATTTTTTGCATGTCTTATATTTTTTGTATCTCAAATGGTAGCAATACTAGAAAAGACTAATCTTTGCTAGAAATATATTACTTTTCCGTGAAAAACCAAAATTCTCCCATTTTTAGCCTTTTTTGCAGATGTGTATTTTTGATTTTCTCTAGAAAAAAAATGTACTTTTTGTCCAATCAGGATGGAAAAAAAAGTATTTATTTTTAATGCTCAGATTTTTTTATTTTTTTTTAAAAAAAAGGGGTCAAATTGAAAAAAAATTTCTTTTTCCCGTATATAAATTTTGGAAGTTGATGTCCACTAAAGAGGACGCCAGTAGCGAGAGGGCTAGAGAAGTCAACCCATAAAGTCACACATAGGGCTCTGATTTTCATTGGGGGACATTAAATTTAAAGCCGGCGAGAGAACAATGACAAACTAGAGACCTGTATAATTATATTTAAGTTGGTTTAAGTAGGTCTTGTGGTTAGCGTCTCTGATTCCAATGCAGGAGGTCCAGGGTTCGATTTTAGCTCTAAGCTGAAGTTTTAAACTTCTGATTTGGACTAAATCATTGTTTTTGGAATAAGTAAACGGTGACTTTGGAGCCGTTCTAGCAACGAGGCACTTAATAATTTCAAAGTTGTTCGAAATCGTAAATCGGCCTTGTTGATTCTGGCGTTGGTCCGCGGGTGTTCGCACTGTCCTACCCTGATTGCTATATTTCCTTTTAAAAATATCGATCTTTGGTTGGTTATCGCTCACTCGTTGATTGCGTCGGGGCCTACAGGGTTGGCTTGGTCGCTTTGGTTTAATGTCCCCACTAAAAATCAGTTATATGACTGAGTGGGTAGACTCTAAATACGAATTTTTATTTATTTTATTTAAACGGGCTTACCCACAAAAATATTTTTACCAGATAATCTATAGCATAGCAATACACTAAAATGACCATCTAAAAATTATATCTTCTAACTGTGATTTTACACGAATAAAAAAAATTATCCTGAAAGTTGCGAAAATGGGCGTTTTGGAATTTTTTAAAAATCGGCTTTAACTTGCCTCTTTTTTGTTCCACATGGATACTAGAGCATTGCACTGATCTAAAATGGCCCTTTATAACATTGTGTCTTGAAACTGTGCACTTATATACACTCAAATACTAAAAAAATATGAATTCCAAAATCACACCCCTTCTTGGTTTATCAGCATATTTTGACCGAACCACCTGCCCAAATTACAAAACAAAATCTAGAAGATTCACAGAAATGGCTGTCGAGTACGTCAATAATGGTCAATATTTTTTGGATCAAAATCCTCCAAGGTCACGGGGTATAAAGGTCGTCCCCATGTTATTTCTTATTGCTTATTTTTGCCGATGGGACCTAGCTCGAAAATTACCAAGTTTGACAATTTTTTTGGAGGTCATGGTGGACCCAATAATTTTTCTGTTATTAGTATAAATAACATATAATTTTGAGTTTAGCAGGTGAATACCCCTTTCAGCTGGACACGATTCCACAACAGACGTCAGAAACAACAACGGTAATTCGGCCTCGTTGCTATGACGGCTCCAAAGATTCGCCTAAAACTAATGTCCTGCCTTCAAAGTCCAACTCGCTACCTTCCCGTGGTTTGGCCTGTGAGTAGGGGAGTAGTGTATTCCCCAAAACTAAGGGCGAGCTCTGACCGGTTGGGGTGCGTGTTGCAGAGAGAGCTCTCGCGCAACTTTTTATCACACCTTTCTTCATTCACACAGCCTTACTCATATCTATTTTCTTCTTTCACTTTTTTCTTCTCCATACTTGCCGGCCCTCTCTGCAACGAGCACTCCTCCGTTCCCACCCAGTTTAACCCATCCTATCCAACATCCTTACTCCTTCCCATTAACCCCCCACGTCTTCCCTTAAGATACTCCCATTGGAAAGAAGAAAACATGGTGGTAATCCACAATTATGGAAAAAGAAAATTTGGAAGATTCCAATACACTTGACATGGGCACTGATAACTCTACTGTTGAGTGCCCTAAAACAACATTTACTAACTAACTAACTCTTACAGTCTACAGCTAGCCCTCGGGCATTCCTTCACATTGTTCTTCTCGACACGAGGTGTTCTCGCAACCAGTGATCGGGTATCGACAGTCGTGCTCTCTGGGGTCAGAGGTGAGGCTCACCTTGGCCTTGACCTTGACCTTGGCGTGACCTCCAAGGGCAGTAATTGTTCGAGTCTTCACGACTCACTCGCATCGAATGAATCATTTTATTGTTCAAATAATAAATATACAACATTAGTTAGACGAGTGAGCGCAGCGAACGTAAGTCTTCCCTAACGCTCCACTCGATCGGGCTTTGGCCGTGAGCATTGTCCAATGTATGTATGTTAAATGTCTGTCTGTCTGTCTGTCCAGGCTCATACGGCCGAACGGCCAAATAGACTGAGCTGAAATTTTAAACACACATCCGTGACCAGGTAACTGAGAACTGCTAACAAAATGAGCAAGATCCATTTCGATTTAAAACTACAATAAATAAAATGGGATTTTTTAAAATATCGGTAGCATTTGTTTAGATTTTTCATATGAAAAATAGGCCACAGCCTACGATATAAAAAAAACAATTCAGATATAGTCGCTATCAGTCGGTGATTTTTCGTATGTTTTTGTTGTCAACACGGTATGTCATTCTCTAAAGGTTATGTCATTATTCTTGTTTAAATTCATCAATTAATTAATAATGATGACCAATTGACCATCCACAAGATACAGTGCAATACCGCAGTAGACCCTATACAGTATACACGCAGTACTAACGCCATATAAAGGTAAAATTAAAATCGTAGACTAGACCACCTACTTTATTCTAACCTGCGTCATGAATGTGAGATATGTGTACGCTTTACGTAGGCCTAAACCATATGGTCGTGCATTTGGCACAGAGCATATTGCTCTGCATATCGTATCTCATCTCGCAAACATCAGATGGTAAGTACAAAAGAGAAGTATATATACTCCCCGAAAAGATGCGACCTCTGGCAGTCGTCGTCGGGGACCTCTACCCCTTCCCTGACAACCCCCCTTTACGACGATGACCATGATAACACGAACGATGCCAAAGACGATGACGACCACGACGTGAGAACCCCCTTTTCTTTCACCTACTCGTGGCTGGTTCTGACCAGCATAGGATTTTCCTCCCTAAATCCCTTAGAGTGGAGCATCATAACCGAACGGTTGACGCGCCCTGAAACCAAAACTAAAAACCATTTTCTCTGTTCGCCTCCCTAAGCTGAAATTGTCTTTAATTTTTCATTGACGCTGGAGGCAGTATCTATACAAGTGTAGGAGTCGTACACTAGCTGGCCGTTCCATTTAGCCTGGGGTGTATCTGTTGATCAAGTGTCTGTGACCACAAATGTTTGTTCAATGATTATACTAGGGAAACGCTAAAGTCGTTGTTAAACGTGTGCGTGAGCCATGTGTTGAGTACCCGATAACGTTCCCTTTCCTCCTCATATCCCTAAGGCCTACCTAGCCTATCATAGGCTAGAGTGGCGCATTATGGCCTTACAGTTGACGCGCCCGTATACCAACTAAACTCAAAACCCTATTAATTATACATGTATAATAATTATCATCAAACTTAAATGCAAATGTTCCCGGGTACTCAACACATGGCTCACTCACTCGTCCAACAACGACTTTGGCGTTTCCCTAGTATTTATTAGACGCGCGGAACACAACAAACAATTTAGACCTTGGCGTCGAGGATCGCAGCAACCGAAGACGCTTCATGATGTCCGTAGAGTATAGCCCAGGCTCGCCCTATGCATTTTGTGGGAAAGTTTCATTACTCCCTGATTTGCTGTTTCTGATTTTTGACAAACCTCATATTCGTTTAAGTGGCATCGTCTAATAAATCAGTATTTTTCGTTTTGTTTTTCTTTTTAAAGATTTTTTTTATTCTCTTTCTTTTCTTTTTGCTTTTTTTTCCCCCATCACTTTTTTATATTTCATTTATTAATTGCATTTGATATCCTTTTTGAATTTGTTACCAAAATTTTTGTGTTTTAATGCATTGTTGTTGTAATATTACTAGCCTATTTCAAATATTTACTTAACTGTAGTTCATTCTTGAGTCTGCATCTATGTAATTAGATTTATTTTGTTGTCCTCCTTAGTAAATCAGTTTTTTAATTGAATAGGATAGACGTTAAAATAAATAAATAAATAAATAAATAAATAAACAAATAAATAAACAAATAAATAAATAAATAAATAAATAAATAAATAAATAAATAAATAAATAAATAAATAAATAAATAAATAAATAAATAAATAAATAAATAAAGGGTGTCTATCGACTGACCTACGCTCGACTGTCACAATTTAACTGTCATAATAACGATTGACCTTAAGACCATATAAAATACATTACATGTTGGTTATAACAGTTGCCCACCTACCAGTTGCACATTATGCCAGTCTTGAAAATTGAATGTAGCCTTTTTGAGTGTGCAACCGTTATAACGGCAACTGACATAGCATTGTTTCTTATGGACGGTCAGTTGCTCAATTGTGAGTCGTTCAAATATATCTTATTTTATTTTAATTTCCTTCCAACTGTTATTTGTGCAACTGTTATAGAAACAACTGCTATAACAACAACTGTCCATAGGCTATTTCATGAGCGAAATGAACTATCTTGTCGATATTATACCAGTTGCTCACTATGACAATCGTTCTAATATTTATTTAATTTAATTATTAAGGCGAACCTTTTAACAACTGATATAGTGTGCGACTGTACTAGCAGGCCATATGTTAACGTTGAAAACTCATTTCAAATCCCTCTATGACAGTTCGTCATTATGTCAGTTGCTCCTGGTTTCGTAAAATATTTTATATTTAAAATAATTCTGTGCAACTGCCATAATCTCTATTTAAAATTACATTTATATAGTGGGGCAACTGTCATAGTGAGCAACCGTCATGGCGTGCGACTCTCATATGATGATATAGTTAACACTTTTGCCGCTAGAGCGCTCCTGCATGAAGTTTGGCGAATAAGTACACCTAGAAATATACAGTAACTAATATTGCCAACAAATTGTGTCTGAATTAATCTGTAATAATTATAGTGAGTGCATACTTGAACATTACTAATATTTTATTCTATTTGTGATACAATGTACCTCTGTTCGTGTTAACTGCGTACATGCATGGTACTTTAAATGGAAGGATTGAAAGAATAACGGTAAATTACAAGCATTTAAATCATTTACATGAATACCACTTTTATTGGAGGAGTATTGCAGTAAGGTTCCAAAAAATGTGTATATGTTTAAGTTAATTTCATGCAATTGTATAAAACTTTGATTACAGGTAGTTAAATAAAGGTGCAATATGTCGTACTTTAATGGGAAGTAGTAAACAAAGGTTTTAAGGTACCGATATATATGGGAATTTTGAATTTATATCGTTTGCCTCCCAACGGATTATTAATTCTTATGTCATTCCTCATTATGTAGCACGACAATGAGAGCCCTCCTATCTGTTATAGGACCCCATGACACAACACGTTGCCCGACGTTTCACACTCAGCCACTGGTTGGCGTAAGTCCTAAAAATGTGGCCACAATCTCTATACTGTCGAATACACTGGCAAAATGAACTTACGAATGAAAGTATAAGTTGAACTATAGTTGAAGGGAAAATCACTTTTCTTTTGCAATTTTGTGATGCAAAACTGTTTAACCGAAATAAACTGAAACGTAACCGAAAACTGAAATTCCAAATTTCGGTTTACGGTTCGGTATAACGGTTTTCGGTTCAGGAAAAATATCGTTTTTTTTTTAATTTTGGTTCGAACCGATATGATGCACTGTTCGTAGCACTATACCAAATAGGAGTGCAAGATTATGCATTTTGAGTGCAATAAAATAACAAGTTTAGTTTGAAAACATCAGTTTTGCTGCATGGGGGGGGGATTAATTTTTTCAGACGCGAAATGGAAGGGGGTGAATAATTGAGCAATCCGGGTGCAATAATTTCGTGAACGTTTTATTGTGAGCCTGCAGACGAGAAGTTGACTATAGCCCGCAATACACAACTAACCATCACAACCAATCAACGAACCAACCAGCAAGCAGTCTCAACCTCTCCATTGGAGAGTAACGTAAGGCCAATAGCGCATGTTTTGACAAAGACCTCGAAAAAATGCAATTTCAAATTTTTGAACACTTTTTCTTTTATTTATTTTGTGTGTTTTAAAACTTTTTCTTTCTAGAACTCTGTTGTTTTGAGTCAAAGCTTCTTGATGATCTTGTGCATTTTCTTGTTTCCTAAATACCAACACAAAATCGACACAACTTTTCATCTTCGAAGAAGCAGACCAGACAATTTTAGTTACTCGACTACTTTATCGGATTCAACATATGCCTTACAACCAACTTCTGGCCATCCATGTGTTACATCAGGGGCTGGCAACAGGCGGTCCGCGAGCCTTATTTTGTGACTCTCTATAAAGTTTAGTTTAGTTTTCTCCAATTATATATCACAAACAAGTTCCACCAATTACATGTGATTAAATACAGCACCGAATATAATGTAAACATAACAATTGACTCAGAACTGCACCAATGTTCAATCTCATAGAGATGTCGAGAGTTCCGCAAGTAAATTACACACAGAGAACAGGGGCACAAGCATAGCAAGTGTTCAAGAAACAAAGACTAAACCAAAAAAAACTTATCCCCTATTAATACTAAACAATTCGTTCTTAAGTTAACCCTTTCCGGCCCAGCGGTGCTATATGGACCCAAAACGTTTTTAAATTTTAATCCGGGTAAATAATAGTTTTTTAAAATTAAACCCCATTTTTTGCAAATAATAAAAAAATACATTTTTCCATGCAAAATTGAAAATATGCAAAATATTTGTTAAATATAGTTTTAGGAATTTGTTTCAAATTTGAATTTGTGCTTAAAATGAATCTTTAATTAAAAAGCCAATATTTACCAATTTTTTTAAAAAGTAATTACACCAAAAATTATTAGAAAAGATTAAAAAATTGAATTAATTGCCTAAAATGACTTAATTCAGACCAATAAACTTGGGTCTAAAAAGATTACAGTAAGACAGAATAGTACATCAGTTCTGTTGAAGAAAAAAAATTGGTAGTATTAATAAGCAAAAACTGTTTTTTGTTCATCTTCAAATTGACATTTTCTAGTTGAACAATACTTAAAATCTAACTTATCGTTGGTGATTTGAAATATTGCGAAAAAACATTACGTCAGAAATAAACCTATGTTTAACAAGAGGTGCGATGTTGAAACGTGAACAGAGATTAAAGTAATCGATTCTATGAAACTTAATTCCCTCTTTCCAGCATAGCACTTCACAAATCTCTGCTCCCACCTTTTTAACCTGAGCTACTTTTCCCTTACCCACCGGGTTCCAGATTACACTTCCCTATTCAGGATGGAGCGTACAAGTGAACATACACACTAGCTTTGATTTTAGGTGAAAACTCATTTAATTAGAAAATATAGTTACTAGGCCGCATCGCAAACGCTTTTTCCAGTCGCGTTGATGGATGAGCTTTTTTAAAAATATTTCTGTCCAATGATTACGTTTTTTGGAGGATCTCATTACTTTTTCTATAGTTACTTGATATTAATTGTTAATTATACACCTGTAAAAGGATAATATTAAAACCTTTATTGCTATAAATTTTGACCAACTTTTTCAACTTTTTCTTTCAAAAGGCACTACATCACCATAATCTTTATGTCAATGTAAAATATGAACGTTGTAGCCCCACCCGTTTGGTCAGAATCGGCCCAAATATTGCGAAAATATCGTAGTAAAAACCGAAAGAAAAATCGTGAAAGTTACATTTCTATGAGAAAGATTTCTTCAAATGTATATTAAATCATAACATGGTTGGTTTTAAACGTTCCCACAAAGTTTTATGAAGATCGGAGTAGCCGTTTGCCAAATATCACGAAATTATCTCATTAAAAATCGAAAAAAATCGTAAAAGTACGATAATCATAATAGTGGGGTCTATAAGCCTAACAATCGTGCAAATCGTGAAGAAAGCATGAAAATTTGTGAATTCACTAATATGACCACAAGGAATCCAAAAATCGATGGCCCCAAGTTGAGTTCCTGTAACTTCCTTATTAATTGAATTAATAAAATTAATTGATTAATTAACCAACATTTTTTTTTAAAGGAGACAACCCAGTCGTTTTGGGGTATCAAATAAAAAGCTTTTTTTTACGGAAAATGAATAAATAAAAAAATTTTTTAAAAATTATTATTAATCATCAAATTAAATTGAATTTTAGAAATATTTTCCCATTCCGATTTATGTATAATTATGCACCTAAAATTCTCCCGATTTTTATACTTTTTTCCCCCCTTTAACAAATGCCAATAAACCAAATTTTGAGGGCCCCAAACAAAATTCCTTAAAAACTCTCAGTTAATGGATTAATGAAATTAATAATTAGATTAATACCATTTAAATTTTTTTGCATTCACAAACCACAGTCAACTGTTTATCAAAAAGATCAAAAAACATAATAAAAGAAAAAGTTGGCCCCCAATTTTGGGTTCTTTTTTCCCTTTAATTCCTTAATCTTTAAAGGTTTAATAACAAAAAATTAAAAAATTAAAATGTAAAAATAAACCAGCAAGTCGATTGGGTATCAATGAAAAGCTTATTTCAGGTAAAAACTGGAAAAAATATTTTTCTTTTATTAAATTAATCATCCAAATTTAAAATTTACATTTTAGAAAAAATTATACCATTTTTTGACTTTTGTATAGTTATTATCCAAAAACTTTCCCGATTGTAAATAAAAATTTTCAAACTTTAAAAACATAATGCCAATTAATCCAAATTTTGATGGCCCCAAACAAAATTTCCCTGCAACTCCCAGATTAAGGATTAATAAAATTGAGAAGACTAGATTCCTTAAAAATTTGTCTTAACATTCAATATGGCACGTTGACAATTGTAGTTTAAAAACAAATGATCACAAAAAACCTAAAAAATGATGGGTCCAAACTAAATTTCCCAAAATTTATTTTTAATTGAATTAAGGGAAATTTAAATTATATTTATTTCAATAAAATTTGGGGTAAAGATCCCAACATATCGCTTGGGTAACCAAATAAAAGTTTTTTTTATAAAAAATTAAAATGTGAAAAAATATTTTAAAATTTTAAAATTAAAAATCTAATTAATTAATTATCATTTAGTTCTAATTACATTTTAAAAACGGATAGCATTTTATAAACATATGCCGTAATAAAATTCTGCAATTTTTCTTATTTACCATACAAATGGTATTTATAAAAAACCAGTTGACTGTGGCCCGTGAACTGCAAATTCTTGTTTCATTTATTAAAAAAAGTAAGTTACAAGAATTTCGTTTGGGCTTAATTTTTTATTTTTTTATTGACATCGTGTAAGTAAAGTGGGAAAATTTTTTTGACAATCGAGATTTTTGATACCATACATAACCAAAGTGGTAAAACTTTTCTAAAAATTAATTAATGATTAATTTAATTAACAATATATTTTTTTACATTTTAAATTTTTCATAAAAAAGCTTTCTTTTTGGTTTTTGGGGGGCCCCCTGCTATGTTGTGATTTTTTACCATTTTATTGAAATAAATTTAATTCCATTTAATTCAAATTTTAATAATTAATTTGAATTTTTAGTTTGGACCCACAATTTAGGTTTTTTGTATCATATTTTTTTAAAACTACATTGTCAAACGTACGCTAAATTGAAAGTTAAGACAATTTTAAAGGGATCTAGCTCATTTTCAATTTCATTAATCCTTAATCTGGGATTCAGGAATTTCGTTTGGGGGATCAAAAATTTTGGGTTAAGGGATTATGTTATTTTAAAATGGTGAAATTTTATGACTATGTTAAAATTTTTGGAAACATAACTATACAAAGTCAAAAGTGGTATAATTTTCTAAAATGTAATTTAATTGGATGATTAATTAATAAATGACAAAAATTTTTTCACACGTTTTTACTGTGAAATAAGCTTTTTTTGATACCCAAGTCGACTATGCTGTGTTTATTTTGTACATTAATTTTTTAATTTTTTGATTAATTGCCGTTAAATTTATTTTTTGAAATTTAAAGGGGAAAGTGATAAGAACCCCATTGGGCCATCACTTTTTTTTTTATTATGCTTTTTTTTCTTATTTTATACATCTTTTGACTGGGTTTTGAAAGTCAACATTTTACTGGATTTAAACTAATTTTAATTTTATTAATCCATTAATCTGAGAGTTGAAGGAAATTTTTTTTGGGCCATCAAATTTGGATTTATTGGCATTATGTTAGTAAAGGGGGGAAATTGTATAACAATCGGTAGAATTTGGTGTACTAATTATACATAAATCGAAGTGGTAAAAAATTTTCTAAAAATTCATTAAATTTTGATTAATTTTAAAAATTTTTTTTAAATATTTTTTTCATTTATTCTTCTCCGTAAAAAAGCTTTCATTTGATACCAATTCGACTGTGTTGTCTCCTTTAAAATTTTTTTTTTTTGGTTAAAATCAATTAATTTTATTATTCAATTAATAAAAATTTTCAGGAACTCAACTTGGGGCCATCGATTTTTTGGGGTTCCCTTTTGGTCATATTAGTAAAAATTTACAAAAATTTTTATGCTTTCTTCACGAAATTTTCACGATTTTTATATATATTGGACTTTTAGACCCATATAAGAAATTTTTGATCATTGTACCCATAAACGGAAGTCTAGTTCGAGATTTCGAAAGTCCCCTGAAATATTTTATCAAGATCACATAAGTCGTTTAACCGGTAGAGTGCAAAACAAATATACAAGGATAAAAACACCTGAGTTTTTTTTTTTGTAGGTCAGTAAAATTGAAGTCTTCGCTTCGCAATCCAAAAATTTGTTTTGTCAAAAGCAAGTTTGTCTTCAGAACAATGCCAAAGATAAGTAATGTCGTAAAGCATCACATTATTTACCAAAAATATTACTTCCGATGTTTTGGAGTAACGACGACATTCGCGTCTACAATACAGAGAGTTATATATTTTTGTTTTGTTTAGTGATGGTAAGTTATAGTAGGTGGCAAAGGGGAAAAACATGGGTTTGATTACTCACTGGGGTGCACATATAGGGGTTAGGATTTGCACAATATTGTGCTTATTGGGCGAATTAGTTTTAGATTGCACTTTTGCCCTTTTCGATTGAAAAATGTCACACATCAATTAAGATTCAACGACGTATTTAAAAAGTATAAGTCTGAGTTAGCTGCTTAAAAGTACTTTTTGGCAAATGTGATAATAACTTCGTATGATTTTAAAACTTTTGATTGTTTTACTCGTATTCCGAATAGGTACCATACGATATTATTTATCTCAGTTACATTAAACAGTTAACTAGTAAACTTCATATTATTAACAATTCCTAAATGATTGACTATAAAGTAGCACAGTTAAATTTTGCTATCGTGCGCAAGAATAGATTTTAATTTTAAATTCCAACAAAACACTGGTGTTTTTAGTTGTAGCATGCAAAGTTTCAAACATAATTAAAACTTAAGTTTTAGTATCGATTTAAAAATTTACTTACGAACCATTCTGACATTCAGTAACATAAACGTTCTTTACTCAATGATTCTAAGGCCACTGATTGCCTTTTATTGATATTCACCCCTTTACCATGGATGACAAAGTACACGTTAGCCCGGTTTGAATCATCACCATTGTAAGTATAAGGATCAAGTATTTCAAATTTTCAAACCTATAAAAGAAAAAAACACATTGAAAATGTGTAACCATCTAGGGTTTAACGGCTTTGGCGTTCGATCTTCATTTTCAAAAAAATATCTGGCTAGCAAGCACTGAAAGTCCACAGCCCGAGAAACTGGTGATATGTCACCCACCGACCTAACTTATGTTGGAACCGGGTGTTTGATTATTATTATCACAGACTTTTTATATACGGCGGTGGTCAAATCTCCTCGAGCAAGGTTCCCCAAATTACCGCTGGGAGAAAACTCAAACCCAATCATTTATACACGTTAAACATCAATCAAATGAAACTAAAAAATATGTTACCGCGGTACTCAAACGAGGTTTTACTTGCTCGTCTGACAACGACTTTGGCGTATTCATAATAGGAGTCAAAATGTAAAAATATTTAAATTGTTGATATAAGCTTTGGGTTTTGAGCTTAGATTTGAGCAAATATTTATAATAAAATGAAAAAAAATGGTTTTTAACACGGGGTTAATTCAATTACTGGCATTCAACGTTTCAACACCTTTCCTTTTTCACACATTAATTAATATTAGTTGGTACTTGAGTAAATAAATACTAATAATAGACATAATTGTTGTTGTAATGCTACTATTTCAAATATTTACGAAATGAGTTTATGTTGTTTATGCATCTGTGTAAAGATTTATTAGTGGTTCTCCTGTTGTTAAATCAGTTTTTATAACTGAATAGGATAGACGTTAAATAAATAAATAAAAATAATAAATATGAACTCATATGACCATATTTCTATTTAAACATGGAATATTCAAGCATGGGGGGGGGGGCGATTATCCCTACCACCAGTCCCATGGATCCGCCACCCGGAGAGCGACTCCGCAAACAGATAAATGATTGATCGGCACCCATATACAGAGTATTTCCACGGTGTCAATGATCAGGTGTCAAAAGTAACTGAGAAACGTTATTGAGTAGAAGTTATTATACTTCTGAGTAATTGAGTTTCTACTTGAATTACTTTATTGTAATGTGGACTGTAACTGAAATTTACTATATAAGTAATGTACTCAGTTTCAATTACTTTTGGAGGTACTTTCGTGACATGCTTGACTGACAGTGACAGTTATATTAAATAATATAACGATGTCTCAAACTCAAACATGAAAAACCATTTAACTATTTTTTTAGTGTGTAATGATAGAACGATGTTTTTCCTCTTACTCCGTCTGAGTTTTAACCCGCGAGTCAACCAGTGGTGAGAAAATTGATCAATTTCATGGCCAGCTATGTACCGAAAAGTTTCAAACCGATTCGAAATACCTAGTGCATATAGGATGAAATTAAATTATCTAGGTGCCCGTAAAGACGCCGCAGCCAATTTTTTTCCGCGGTTCGCTAAACACTCTCGGGCACCTTATACTGGCAAGAAGAGTTGAGTGATTCGTGGTGTCACGCAGCCGTCATGACACGTGATGTGAACTTAAAAACATAACATCAGGGGATTTAGGTACTGTCAATACATGCCAAAATTTGGTGGTGTACGAACATTCCCTTCTTGGTAAAACAAAATTATTTGAAACATGGCTATACGTTACTAAACTAATTACGTCACTCAATCGGCCAGCGATTTGGCAGACGGGTTGGAAATACAACGCTTCATACTTTACATAAAACTTAAGGAAAAAATGATTTAATGCCTGTGAAAGAAAAATGTTGAAAGCGTTGCTGGAAGCCTCAATAAAGGTCATAATATAAGGCTTAAAGCGTGCACCACCCCTTTTTTAGGCAAATTTTCTGTTGCTCGGCTGAATGACATCACAGTAGTAGATTTTGAAATATCTCAAGAAATGGAAAACAAAGGTTTCTATAGGTACCCATTCCTAAAATTGATTTGAAATAATTTATAAAGAATAAATTAGATTTCACGTGAATTGCAATTTGTTAAAAAAAGTCCAAAATTCACTATATTCTTGTTTTTTCTGCTGATCTAAGACAAAATTTTGAAAAATCTATAGACTGTAAGAAAGTCCATGTCTGTTTATTGACAAGTTGCACAATTGTATATACAATAGGGTGCTTCTTGCCGAGCAAACCGCTATTTCCTAACTGCCAAAAGGTGGTGAACCCTCTTAAGGCATATAATTACCAAGTAAAGTAACTTTAGTTACTTGACAATGATCACCACATTATGTACAAAAGCACGTTTTTGGACCACTAGATAGTTTACATTCTATTGTTAATTGTATACCAAGCAATTAAATCGACATGATACAATTCTTATATTTAAACAAATAATTTTGCCAATGGAACTTTGAACAAACAATGAGGATTCCCAACATAACAAAAACTTGTATAAATACAGCCAAACCAAACAATCAACAAGCAACGAGATCTAAAAAAATGCCCAAGTTTATGTACCCTTCTACATTTATGCAATCTCTAATACATAATTTAATTCACTTTGCCCGTGACTAGATCCTTGCAAAGCTTGGCAAAATAAATTTGCACGAACTTTGCATTTGAAACCCACTAGTTTTGCCACGCATTTCAGGGATTGCAGGTCACAGAGGGAAAAGTGAATTATGTAAAAGATTGCAAAAATATAGAAGAATAAGCTTGGCATTTGTTGTTATATCTCATTGCTTTGACTGTGTAGGTTTGGTTTGGCGTATTTTTTTAGTTCTTGTGATGTGTGGGTAGTATTAGCATAGCTATTCATTCTACTTTATAAAAAATATTCTAATATAACCAAACTTATTCTTCAATGGAACTTGAAAAAGTTAATGAGATCATACGCATACAAAAAAAACTTTGAAATAAAGCCAAACGTATAAAAAGTAAAAATGTAAACGTAAACTGACCGTTACTATCTTGAAACTCGTTTTAAAAATAATTGCATAAACTATTACAGTAAATTATTGTTATGAATTATATTTTGCCAAGCTCTTCATTTAAGGATGTAGTTATAAGGGCAAGGCGGCCAAGTACGTTATGAATTAGGAATGTGCAAGTGTAGAAGGACGAGGGTTACATGAACTCTAGCCGTCTCTTTACAACTCCATTGCTTTCGAATTGTAAATGTTTTTTTGCTGTATTTTTTTTTTTTTAAAGGTTTTTTTGTGCTTTGGTAACGTTTCTGAAAAACATTGTACCAAATCCGGTTTATTTTAACCCATGGCTCACCCCGCAACGTTGTTTGATAGATGACAAATTGGGGGTGGGGGGGGGGGTGGGGAGGGGGGGGGGGGGGGGGGGGGGGGGGGGGGGCAGGGAGGGGGGGGTGTGGGGGGGGGGGGGAGGGGGGGGGGGGGGAGGGGGGGAATTGAATAGTGGTATGGTATGTCTATAGTGATAGACAATATTAAAAAAGCGACATTTATATGGTTTGGTGATAACAACGAACAGTTGCATGGGTAATTATTTTTTAAACTAAAAAATATGTTCGTCGTGTATCATAATTTTAATTTCTAAGAAATTCAGTGAAGTAGCTTAAAAGTAACTCAATCTTCAATGAAAAACATAAGTTAAAAAGTAAACTGTAACCGTACCTTAATTACTTTGTTATAAATTAACTGTACTGTAATTCAATTACTTTCACAAATCAAGTAATTGTAATTGTAATTAATTCTTTACAAAAGTAAAAAAGCTTCTACAACCAACTGTCAACGAAGAAGGCGCGACGAAACGTTTTTATAGTATTTATTTTTATATATTTATTTTATTTTTTTTTCATCGGTTTCAACTAAAAGTTCAAACTGTTCAAAGACGAGTATCCACTTCAGTTGCCCGGTTTTAGGAGGAACACCTCCTTGTATTTTATTTTGGGGTGGGGGGGGGGGGTGTGGGGGGGATTGAGGGGGGGGGTTGGGGGGGGGGGTGACTCTAGACGATTCATAGAAAGATGTTAATTATACAAGCTAGAGAAAACGGCTTAAAGGTCCCGCCGCGTGTGTGTTGGATGAGCGTAAATAATGGTGCATTGATTGCCAAATGTGTTTCGCGGATTTTCTGTTGTTTCTGTGAAAAAAACTCATTACTTAATCGAAGTTGTTTTTAAATTAAATTAAATTAAATAAAAAATTAACTTAATTTTTAAATAATTAAATAAAAGTAAAATAAAAAATTAAATTAATTTTTTTATTTATCGTAATTTTATTAAAACACAACACCATCGTCACATTTGGCAATTTGTATAAGAAAATATTATTCTAATTGCGGACTCTCAATTTAAACACGGAAATTTAATTACGAAATTAAGGTATCTGTGAAAAAATCATTACAATAAGATAAAGCATGTAAGGTTGTTGTAAGTCCAAAGAATTGTTTTTAGAAAAGAAAAAAACCCGTAAAATTTTGATTTTCCCCCCCCCACATTCACAGTGAGAAATAATTTTTTCGGAACGATTACCTACAATTTCACACAAATATCTTTAATCGATAAAAATTAAGGTTCTGTCTGTAAAAAAAAATCTTTACCCATTCAAATTTACCAATCGGATGAAAAGCAAATGTAGGTGGTTTATATAAGTCGACGAGAAGAAATTTTTTAAAAATCGAAAAAAAAAAAAAATCGTAAAATTGCGTTTTTTTTTTTTTTTTTTATATTATATGATGGGAGAAAAAAATTTTCCTAAATTATTATGCCTGTTTTTTGCTCCGGACGCGACCCGTCCGCTTCACAAAAAACGTGGCAGTTCCTCTAAGTTCAGTAAAAGAGGCAACAAAAAAAAAAGGATTAGAAAAGTTTCGAAGGTCTCCATACAATTTCAACATCTATCGCCAATCGGAGTATCGGTTTTAGCCGGAATCGTGTTAACATAAACACACAAAAATACGAAAGAAAAAAAAAAAAAAAAAAAAAAAAAAAAAAAAAAACATTCCGGATTTTTTTTCCCTCGCGTGTTATTGAAAAGAAATGGAGAAATCTTCGCTCTTTCGCTCGCCTACGGGCTCGCTACGGCTCATAAGACCAATAAATTTGTAAGTTTGTGTAGTTTATCAATTCGGTTGGCAATTGCACAAAGAAAAATAAATATGTGCCAACGGTTATATGGGGCGAGTTCTACAAAGGTGCATATGGAATTAAAGAATGGTGGGTTTTTGGTGGTGGTGGTGGAAAATGTAAAGAAAACGGGGTCAGTGTTTTATAAAAATAAAGCGAGGAACTGGAAATGGAACCCTACTGAGCCGAGTAACAAATTTTTTTAATAATATAGCAAAATCTGGGGAAAACGCCTTCAATTGCAGCCTTTAAAAGAGATAATGACTAACAGTAAGATAACGCATAAACAAAGAACTAAGTATTTTTTAACTTTGCAGCGGGAAGCGAGAACGCTTCGGCGAATGGATGAAGACGTATATGGATGTATTTTCTCCCTGTTTTTCTCTACATTCAAAATCGACGTAATGTGGTTTAAAAAAACTAGGAAGCATTGCAATCGCTTTTTCAGGCGCGTTGTTGGATGGCGTTAATTGGTGCATTGTGCCTGCCATGTGTTCGAATGCGAAATGCGAAATACCTACCCGTTGAACGCGCCCTGCTCCTCATGTTGTCCCCGTCGTAAAAGTTGAAACAAATTACCAAGCGTGTCTTGCAGCCATAGCAATGGGAAAACGAAATCAATTTAAATCCATCTGCATAACACATGGCAGCCTCATGCACCAATTACGCGCATCCACCAACGCGCTGAAAAAGCGTTTGGGGGGGGGGAGGGGGAGCTACCAAGAAAAGCAATATTGGAGACACAATGAAAAATTCGGCCCATATACGCACGAGTTTCTTGGAATTTTTGGATAGGTCCACTCGCTGCTTGATGTAATTTTAATGTTAAAAAAAAAAGCGTAATTCAGGAACATGTTGAAAATTATTCTTGAATTAAACCTTCAATTTCACACAAATATTACAGACATTTTATTAAATTAAGGTAACTGTGGAAAAAATCATTACATTCGGACTAAAGCATATAGGCCTGTTATAGGTCGAAGAATTTTTAAAATAACGAAATTGGCAATTTTCACGAGAAATAATTTTTTGATTGCGCTCAAATTTCACACGATATGTTTGTTCATAAAATTAAAGGTTCTGATGAACAAATCATTGAAATCGCATGAAGCATGTAGATGTTATAAGTCGATTTCTTTTTTAAATAGAAAAACATCTAAATTGCGGTTTCATGAGAAAATAATTTTTGATTGCGCTCAAAACGTAGCATTTCTAAGTTCAGAGATTTCGAAGGCCCTCCAAAAAATGTTCTTACAAATGGAGTTCGGTTTTAGCCGGAATCGTGTTACAAACATCAAAAATAATATACTACAAAAAAAACATCCGGATATTTTTCTCCACTGTAGTGAAATGGAATCTTCGCTTCGCTCGCTACGCTCTTTCCAATGAAATTACAAAATTAAATAATTATCGCAATATAGCTTCTGAAAATTAAATGGTTAATTTATATTCCATATAAAGCCATTTATGTATATTTTCAATACATCTTTGGGCAAAGAACATTTTAAATAAGTTTTTTTTTACTCTCACACCTTTCTATATTTTGTTTCCCTCCCTCTTTCATACACTCATACGCTCACTCACCAACACGAGTGCACAATTAAACATTTCGTTCAAACTTACGTGGTTTTTACTTCAGTCTATTATGATGTATTTTTGGGAGAACGCATTGGCTATACTGTATCCCAGAATAAAATACGTGCTTTCCAAGGCACATTCTTAATCTTATCTGTCAATCACATAAAATCAAAAAGCTTAGATTCATTTCCCCCATCAAGTAAAATAAGTCTCGTTAGAAATCAGAATAAAAATTGTTTAATAAGGTTTTCAAGATGACAACAATTGTTTGTACATATATATCGTTAAAAGTTGACTTGCACAAAGCTGAATACGTTAAAAGCCATCAATTGATATTCCTTAAAAGCTTTCCTTGCAATACCAAATTTAAAAAATCCGGTGATAATCACACTTGGATTTCGCGTTGTAGAGAGTAAATGCGAAGAGCTCTCATTGGTTCGTGCGCCGCCGGGCAGCGCGGTGTCAGCCAATCATAAGGGCCCCGGTCTGACTTCTTCTGGCGGGATTACAAAATGTATATTTTATTCCGCGATCAAAATAACGTTATCTTCCCGTGCGTTCATATAATTTGGGCACCCTTTAGGAATTCAGAAATTCAAAAATTGATAAACAAATCTAACGATTGGGGAAATAGGGAGTCATGGAGAAACCACTTTAGTGTTTTATTATATTTGTTTATAATTCCCATTTAAATCTTTCAGATCAAAACGCATGTGTTATTGTCTGATTATACATTTTACAAGAATGATTAAAATAATCCTCTGGGGTACATTATTGACTCGTTGCTCCAAAGCTAACCTGTTCATGTACCATAGTAGAAGATAAATCCTCGATTGAACCGAAATTTGAACCGGGGATTTGAATCGTTGAAATACGTACTTATAAAATTAAACATTTTTTAAAGCTACAATTTACAACATGTTTAAGATAGGCCTACTTTGTAACAAATAAATGCTTCACACTTGCATAACCCATGTATAGTCTTATCTCATTAATTGACAACATTGGTTTTCACTGTTTAAAAGCATTCCATCATCATTTTGCATCATCATCTTTACAACAATGTGCATCATTAATTTCATGCTGTTGCTGTATTCTCAGGTTATTCTCAGGTTATTTATTTTGTAAACATGTACTTTTGTATTTATTAGTACGCTAAATCCCCGTGGTCATCCATACTTATTGCCAGCTGTCAATAAAATTGAATTTAATACTATAGACAACGCACTCGCACTCACACTCACACGTCAAACAAAAAAAAATTATTATAATGCACGCAGTTGGGATACTACGCTAATAATTCCTGAACTTTATAATATTTTCATTTGCATCTATTTATTTTCCTATGTTAATTGAGGGCTTGAGTTATATTATAGCACACTGGCCCTTTTGATACCCTATTGTTGATAAAAAATATACCCATAAATCACAAAAAAAATTGTAGAAAATTAGCCAAACCCTTACACAATCAAAAGTATTGGGATCTAAAGAAGTGCCATGTCTTAAAAAGTAGTGCCTTTTCTATTCTAACATTTTCGCCCTTGCCCAGTGATTGCATCCTTGCAAAGACTGTCAACATTTCATTTCAACTATTGTTTGAAATGTAAAAGCTCGTGCAAATTTATTTTGCCAGCTTTGCAAGGATGCAGTCACTAATGGCGTTGAGAAATACATAATGTACTTACAGAGCGAAAATGTTTTAAGGGTACATAATTTTGGCCCTATTTAGGGTCTCAATACTTATGATTGTGTACGGGTTTGGCTCGATTTTCCCAACTTTTTGTTATTTGTGGAATCTTTTTTAAGTTCCATTAAAAATTATTTGTTAAAACTTAAAATAGAATAATTTTATTAAAGCAGTATTAATTCTATGGTATTTCCAATGTAAAATATCTAGTTGCCATCAAAGACTTAATTTGTAAGCATCGTTTGAGCATTTTTTCAAACCTTTTTTCACCCCAAATCAAAGATTTTTTGGGGGAGGCTAATGCATAGAAGAAAATGCGTTTTTGTTTTAAATTCTCTATTTTACTGGAGCAAAGCGCCCCTGTAAGGGTTCACTTATCTGTCCATTTCCCTCCGTCCCGTCTATCAGTCTGCGCGTGTATACGATTCAAACCGGGAACAAAAGCTCGGATTGACATAATATGTGATTATTTGTTGTCATTATCCTTCAACGAGGACGATACAATATTTTTGGTGACCCTGGGGTCAGGGGTGCGCTAGAGTCCCCCAAACATAGACGTTTTCATTACCGGCACCTTCACCAACAGCAAGATTTTAACAATGTAACGAACGTATTATTTCCGTTTTTGTATACTTCTTTGACGCCTGTTGCTTACTCCCATGCTCGCGCTAGTTCATATTATAGTCCTTCGTTTTTCCCCTTAGCTAAGATGCATCCTTGCGATGAAACTTTTTTAAGAAAACTTACTGTGTCAATTTGAACTGATTATGCTGTTTATGTTTGGTTGTTGTGTGGTCCTTGGGAGGGGTCTCCAAGATTTGTTTTATAGTGTGTTAGAAGTTTTCGTATTTTTTACCGTTGTGTAATCGTTTTTTTGGGTCATAATATAGACTGAATCAAGATAATATCAGAAAATGTAGTTAAGAATATAATCTTAAATGAAATTTTCCATTTGAAGTTTACAGCATTTTGAGAAAAACTAATTAAAATTGAGTTTCACATTATAATATAAGCACTAAAGTTAAGCCATTCAGATACGGTTATGTTATCAAACAACATTGTAAGTACATAATCATACGTTCACTCAATTACTTAACAACACTGCCTTCCTTTGTTGAAGATCGACTATCAAAGTGTGTTTTTAGAAACTATTACCTTATTTTTCGATTTTTTTCAATGTGTTTTGGTTGGTTTTTGTTTGTGTGTGGGATGAGTGGTCTATCTAAATATTAATATTATTTTAAAGATTGTAAGTTACACATAACGGTGATTACTTGAGTGTTTGTGTGATATTTTGCAGGACATATCGATTAAGCGTTTCCGCGTACTTTTTCCAATTAGATTATAGTTTTATACGATTATACTTGATTTATGAAAATGTGGACCGGCAACATAACCTCACGAAGACCGAACGATAACTTAATTTAATTTAATACACCCTTTTTGATTTTACACGGTAAAAATACCTTAAAAATCAATCAATCTAGCACGATATAAATTGGTTCAGGGTTCTTGAGACGCGACCTATTTATATGCAACCCTGAAACAACTATTTGATGATTTTGATGAGAATTGCTATTTTCCAGGTAAAGCTAAACTCCTAGAAACAACACATTTACTAAAATAATACTGTTAAACATTCAAGATGTGTATAGCGGAGCCGGCAAGGGCAAATATAGTAGAACGATCAATCATTTCCGTTAAATTGTTCTCAATGTACTATAAATCACATCTAAGATAAAAGGATACAGTAAACGTTTAAATTCAAATTTATTTATCCCTTTTTAATCGTTTTATCTTGTTCAGTTTTAGTTTAAAGCGTGATGTAAGTCTAGGCTTTCTGCCTAAAATCAACAAAAACAAATAGAGGTTGGATTGGAATTTATGGACTATACAAGGAAAATGCCAAAGTCGTTGGAAGACGATTGCAGGGAAGTCATGTCTTGAGTACCCGGGAACATATTTTGCATTTAAGTTTGGATGATAGGATTTTGAGTTTAGTTGGTATAAGTGCGCGTTAACTGAAATGCCATAATGCGCCACTCTGGCCCTATGATATGCTAGAAGGCCATAGGTAGGGGGAAGAATGGATGTACCAGGTACTCAACAAATGGCTCACTCACTCCGTCTAACAACGACTTTTGGCTTCCTAGTTATATCAAAACTTGAATGCAAATGTTCCCGATTTCTCACACATGACTCGCTCACGTCGTTAACAACGTCTTTGGCGTTTTTCCTAGTCAATTTGCTTAAGGTGCCCTTTTATACCCGAAATGTGGAAGACCTAGATTCAACCCCCGTTGGGAAAGGATTTTGTAGATTTCTGAATTGTATTTAAAAATTATAAAACATGTTTTGAAATGCATACATACTATGAAAACATCGCAGTACGAAATACAGTAAAGATTGCAAGGTTTACTCGGGGGGAGTCTCCCAGCAGAATTTAGGGTTTAATTATGTTTAAATTTAAAATTAAATACAATTTTTTTCCAATTTTTGTCTATTTTATGTTTCGATACCTACACAATTTTGGATTTTATTCACAATTCAATTTTCCAAATTTTTTAAATTCTAAAAAACTATGAAAATCTTGAAATCCTTTTAATAAACCACATAATTATTTTTTGGTTTATTATTTCCTTGCGTTGATAAGTAAAAATTTCAGATGTGAAGGGTTTTAAGAGGACTTAATCCCTGCAATCGCATTACAACTGAGCAAATCCTAGGAAAAAACCTTCAGTCAGGTTGCCGGTCTCGCACCAACTTGAAACCGCTTAGAAGTCCGCGATTCTTTGCATTTTTAAATTTATTCTGATTGTCAATCAAAGGTTGTGTATCGCCTATGATAAATTTGCTTTTTACCTAGTGGAGCAAACCACTTGCAATTCATAAATTGACAACACACAAGCAAAACAATTTTGTCAGAGGGGGTGGGGTGGGTGTTGAGCTCGTTCGGTGTCCACTCCCCCCCACCCCCCGCATCACAATGCGGGGGTGGGGGAACAGTTGAGAAAGATTTTACGTTCATGGTTTTAGTTCAGCTTTCTAAGAACGGGTTTTTAACACTAGTTTTAACATTATGTTTTATAACTGCCTATATCTTGTCCTACTCCGCTCGCGGCACTGTGGGGAGGTGACTTTTTGTGTCGGGTATGGGTGTGATGTTCTGTCTTCCCGGTGTGTTGGTACTCTGTATGAGATTGTCGTGACTCACTATAGTATCAAGAGAAATCAAGAAAATTTGAGAAGTAAACGCGATCATGATGAACGTAATAGCAACATCACACCAATGCCGATGCTGTAAATATCGCTATGATAGCGATAGCGATCACGGTTGAATATGAAAATATATCAATCGTTATCAATTATCGTTATCACCTGATTCTGTAAGGTAGTCGCTATGGCCGTTATAGGGGCAGTGGGATAGCATAGCGACACCTTTTTCAGTCTCGTTATCATAGCGATCGCTACCGTAACGATTCGTTAATATCATTTTTTACAGAATCCAGTGCGAATACGCAAAATTGTCGCTACAGTGCCGAAGAACGATCCGTTATCTTCCATACCGATCTTCAGAATCAGACCGCAGGAGAGCCAATAATTTTTCGTGATTTTTTGGGAGGTGTTGAGGGCAGGAGAGGGATTTAGTTGAACTTTCCAATTAAAATGTAATCATGTAGTTTTGTCCACTAGAACATCGAAACTTCTTAGCAGCGTACAACCCACCCGACGTGGCAAATTGTGTGCCTTGAACATCTTATAATATTGCATTTAAAAAAAATATATTTACCAAATACTAAACACATTATCTAGGGCGAACGGTCGTCGCCCGCAGCCAACGCACGTGACTGTTAAGCGACGACGAACTCGCAGCCATGTAATACAGCTACCAGAGTTGGGGGGTTTTACCGCTATCTGCATCACGCCGGCCCCCCGAAAGATTTACATCTGAAACTTGTGTATGAGCTGACATGTGGTCAGGACCAGACGCCAGTCCTTTTTGCTTTCAAAACCAAAATCGGTACGGGACCGAGAAAATCAAAATTTGGATGATACTCAAAAACGTAACTACTAAGGCGTGTGTAATTTGTATTAACTTTAAATGAAACATGCTCTTAACCTTTATAAAATATCTAGCGTCTCAAACCAAGGACTAAATTTGGGGGACAGTGGGCCCAGAAATGTAAAAAAACAACTCTGAACTTAAATATTAATCATTTAAAGAAAACGCTACAACTGAGAATTTTTCAAACGTGGAATAGACTTTGAATATTTTTCATTCTTTATCACTTTTGAATATGGAAGCAAATTGGGTCAAACGTAACCGGGAAATCAAATTATCAAAAGCTAGTTATTCCCGTACTCCTTATGAATAAGGCGCTAGAAGAAGAAAACTGTACATCTTAGAACATTGGAAACTGGACCACACTTAGATGTCCCCTCCATGCGGCAATCACTTTTAATCTTTCAAACCAAAACCGACAATAGGGACTCCGGAAATCAATGAAAATCAAACGCGCACTACTGCAGGCGTAATAATTTGGTACAACTTGAAATTAAACATGCTCTTAGCCATTATAAATATCTAGCGCCCAAAACCAAGGGGCAAATTTGGGGGACGCGTGGCCCAAAAAGTAAAATCGACTCTCAACCAATTTATCATTCAAGTCCATCATCATGCCTTGATAGAACACAGCAAAAAGATGTAATATCCTCATAAATACAAAATGTGTATAAAAAAAAACGGCAGCCAAGCTCTCCTTCAAAAGTCTTGGTCCTTCTTCTTGCTTTGAGATATACGAAGTTTGAGCCAAGCTTTTCATCTATTTTTCCCTAATTTCGCATTGAAACGATCGTAAGATCATTTCGGGCCTGTTGACGAGCGCCAAGAACAAAATTTTCTTGGTTTTTAAAAAAAAGTAAAATTTTTAAACTCAAAATAAAAAAATTGCTTGGCTATTGAATGTGGTAATTCAATTGCCCAGGCATTTTTGCAAGCAATTAAAAAATATATAGTCGATTTACAAATGACTGCTCTAGTACGTCATTACGGCCAATAGTTTTTAGGATCAAAAGCCTCCAAGGCTCACGGATGCAAAAGAATCGTCATTTTGGATATCTTTGAGATGTTAACTTGTTTGATACTGCAGCACCCTTAGATGGCAGTGACTAGTTTGTTTATTTAGGAATTGTTGTGTTTTTGTACAATGGCAGAATGTTTTTCACATTTGTTTTATTAAAATACAATGATTATACTTATTAAACAAGCTCAGGTGTTCTCTTTTCAACAGTCCCCATGTTTATTTTATCATGGAAGATTTTTGCTGATGGGATCTAGCTAAAAAATCACCAAGTGTAACACACAACAAACAACAACAACAGGGTCAATACCCCTTTAATATGAGTTTGAATGCTGATAAATCATCAGCTCTTTGAGGGGGGGGGGGGACGGGAGAGCTGGTAAAACATAAAAAATCACGAAATTATGCTCTTACGAAGATAGTCATACAAAAATTTTCAATATGTGAAGTCCACTTACTTACTTTTTTCTCGCTAACTTGAAGCCGTTTACATCCTCTTTATCATCGGAAAAAAATTACAATTATGGGGTAATAAACAATAGATTATTGCCCCATTAATATAAAATGAAAATAGTTTACATGTCACAAAACAAACTGAATTTTATCCGGCAGCTTGTAAATCGGGGGGGGGGGGGCGAGCCCCCCCTCCCCCCCCCGCAAGGTGATACGTAAGATACTAACGGCTATTGAAACTTGAAATCTCGAATGCATTATTATTTTTCACTTTATAATGATGACCAAGTGTTATTTCTTTCTCAGCCAAGAACATCAAGACGTTCGATAGCGGAAGACGCTTGAACCGGTCTTAATTTAAATACAAACATAACAATATGGTATCAACCTTGCTTGCGAAGCAACTGGTACTGTTTTAAAGGATCGTGGTTTGACAAAAAAAAGTCAAGAGCCCTGCATCTTACGGCCTGATTGGAATCCGAAATTACAGGTGGAATAGTCCTTGACGGATGTCAAGAAAAGTGTATTAAAATGTAGTAATCATCATCACAGACATGTTTTAGAATTTCGATATGATATTGATTATTTGAGTACCAAGTTCTGGTCTAAAATATAAAAATGAATTTCAATGTCGTATTCTTTCTACCAAAAATTAATATAAGTCTGAAAGTTGTGCAAGTGCACGAACCGGGGCAATGATGAAATAATCTCCGGTACTCGCACTATAGTCAGGGGCACGTTTGCAACTAAAGGAAGAGAATGTTGTAATACCCACCCACTACTCGTAAAAAACAACAAAACAACATCAATTAGAAAAACCAAATCAATGGCATTCTATGAAGCATTCGTACACCTTGATTTCTTTAGAATCACCCACGAAGTCAGGTAAAAAGGGAGGCAAAGACGCACTACACTTATTCATAGTAGAGAGCAACCTGTTTGATTTTTGATCTCGTGGCTAATTTGTGAAAGAGTATAGCGGTAAACGGCGATTATTTTCAGTTAGGCCATACGAGTATTTCCGCCCTTCCTGGCACTTCGAGAAATGCTGCTGATGGCGTCGGCGGCGTCGCGACGCTCAACAGCCTTTGTTGGCTTCTAAGTCATCACTATTACAAGACAGAAAAATATGTAGGGAAGTAGATTTAGAGAATTAACGGGTGAACACTGTGTGCAGTTTCGTTGCATAGAGCACAAATTAGGTGGCGCCAGGAGCGTCGCGACGCCTCTTACACTATTTTGCCTTTAACTCCTGAACATCTCATTTAACAGAAAAATTATGAGGAGCTTTTTTGTTGAAAATATTAATTGGAGTGTAACTACATAAAATGTATGTTGTTTTTGTCAGTAATTAACACAATTATGTGTTATTAATGAAAAAATGGTATATATTGCTAATCACATTCACAGTAAGTATGCCTCTTTTTCCAAATTTCGACGTTAAAATTAAAACTGACTATGAAGATGGTAAATAAGCAAATATTATTATATTATATTAAAATATGTATGCATATTTTTAATGAGTAAGGCACCTATAATTACTAAAAATAAAGTATAATTCTAATTGAGAGTTTTATTAAGAAAATTAATTGTTTCTCTGAATCTTCCTTGATGATTCATACGTCTTGCAATAAAAACCTGAAAAAACACAGATACTTTACAAAATACGTTTCAATGTGTACTACCGTTACTGAAAGTATTGTTAAAAATCCACCACTTACTATTCAAAAGTCATCCTCATCGTCTTCTGTGTCTGTATTCAGAGTTGTAGTGTTTTGACACTCTCCATCCTCGTCATCTTCATTTGTGCAACCACAAAGTTCAGTACACGCTAGTTTGTGTGTCCTGAAACTGCATCTTGTGGCACACTTTGATTTCGAGCAATTATTTTTTATTAATTGCACCACTGCAGTTGACGCAGGTGAAAGGAGAGTTATAACAGCTTCAAACTCGGCTTCTTTCAGCACCCATCCATAATCTGTTGGCAGCAAATCATCAGGGTCTGTCAACACTGTATTTACTGTGCAGCGGACTTATAAGTCCCACTGAAAATCAGTTATATGACCAGGGCCGGATTAAGACATTTGGCGCCCATAGGCTTAAAACAAAAACACGCCCCCCCCCCCCTAATTTAACATGCTGAAAAACATTATATGCATGCATTTTAGCTTAAAAAGAAAAAGTAGGTAACTAGTAACAAGCAATTCATCTTGATCACCACATTGTATAATTTCCCGTTGTAGTCGCGCAAATCAGGCATTGGCAAGCAATTTTTTTTTTGCCTTTTCCTTGGCAAAGGTGTCAATGATGTGATCGTAATTTAAACTTAAAAATTTGTTGGTGGTGCCGGAAGTGCATTTTAGTGGAAGGGGGGGGGGGGGGCAATAAAACACTTTTTAGATGAGCGTAGCGAGCGAAGCGAAGATTCCATTCTACTACACTGGAGAAAAAAATCCGGAATGTTTTTTTTTTCCTTTCTTTTTTTCTGTTTGCATTTTTGTGTGTTTGTTAATACGATTCCGGCTTACTGATACTCCAATTGCGATGAAATTTTCTGGAGGCCTTCGAAATCTCTGAACTTAGAACTGCCACGTTTTTGAGCGCAATCGAAAAATGATTTCTCATGAAAACCGCAATTTTACGACTTTTTAAAATTCTTCGGCTTAGAACACCTACATTCTGTATCCGATTATAATGATTTTTTCACAGAATCTTAATTTTTGGATTAATATATTCGTGTGTAATTTGAGCGCAATCGAAAGATTATTTCTCAAGAAAATCGTAATTTTACGCTTTAAATCGATTTATTTAAATTTCTTCGACCTTTAACACCAACATGCTTCATCCGACTGTAATGATTTTTCACAGAACCTTAATTTTATGAATTAATATATTTGTGTGAAATTTGAGCGCAATTGAACAATTATTTCTTCCGAAAATCGCAATTTTATGCTTTTTTTGTTTTTATAAAAATGTCTTCGACTTCTAACACTTACATGCTTTATCCGATTGTAATGATTTTTTCACAGAACCTTAATTTTATAAATTAATATATTCGTGTGAAATTTGAGCGCAATCAAAAAATTATTTCTCATGAAAATCGCAATATTACGCTTTTTTCGTTTATACAAAATTACGCTCATCCAACAACGCGCCTGAAAAAGCGTTTGCGAAGCTTCCTAGTAGAACTGGCCATGAAATAATGGTTTCGGAAAAAGTGTAAATCCTGGTACACTGGGAGCTTCGGCGGGGATGCCTCCCAGCTAGTGCGGGTCTGGGGCGCATAGCCCCAGAAAATCTTAATTTTTGACATTGCAAATGGGGGCATTTTATTACATTTAACATGATTTTGTCGATAATTTTAAGTAATTAGTTGTTGTTTGTAAGGAGTTAGACGCCTCGCCCACGGAGCCGAGTGGGGGGCGCTTTGGCGCCCCCAAAATGCCGGCGCCCCAGGCTCCAGCCTACTTAGCCTATGCCTTAATACGGCCCTGTATATAACTGAGTGGGTAGACTCTAAATAAAATTTATTTATTATTTATTTATAAAAGATCGGCAAGTTGAACACAAGTGGTTGTGTTGGGATGTTTATAGTTAGAGATTGAACTTCTGTCATTCCGTATATTATCGCGACTGTCAACATTGCTTCACAGCTGTCGGCGTTTACGTTTATGTAATTTTGCCCACTTTTATTTATTGTTAATTCCCCCAAAATAGTACCATCATAGAAATAGATCGGAACTTTCATAACAATTGGTGTAAGAACCAAGATC